>JAKSZP010004051.1:0-197085 GCA_022478985.1 Massospora cicadina | reverse complement strand
GTTCATCTACTGGAGACTCCGCCAGCCTAAACCTAAGATTACATGATATAATAGATCTGGCACTGCTGAAAAGTGATCACAAAATCAGAATATATGAATGGATAACTGCATTAGGTGCTGGACAGTATGGCAAGCCATTGGTTCCTCAGGATGCACCTAGTATAGAGGGAGCTCACACATTTTTTAGGTCTAATGTGTGAGCAACTCTTAGATCTATGAAGTTGCCCGCAGCTCTTGTGTCTGAAAGCGCTTTTATTGTAATCTTGCACATACCTACTCTGAAGGTAATAGAAAATAAGTTTAAGCTTGATCTTTCTTTATTGGTCACAGAGTGACAGGACAGATGAAGGGGATGCAGGTTCATAAATAAGAAGGGGACCTTGGTAGCCTGTGAACTAAATTATGTATTTTCCAAGAGATTTATAAGTTCATCTTGGTTAGAAACTTTGGTGGAATTGGAGGAGTTTAAAACTATGACTTTATCACTTTTACTTGCAGAGGAGAAAGGCTCAGGGTTAATATAACAGAGAGGACTTTGGTTTTATAAGAATTAAAAGTTGTTGACAAAGTAGAAATATTTATAATTCCATAGACTTTAAATCCTTTCCATGCTCTCATCCTGTATGAGTTTCCATCTGGGCTCTTTATTGGTTTATACAGTTAGATTTATTGAATCCAAGGTTATAAATATTTACTCGCTTGATGCAGTAATGAAGGCAACAACTGGCATCCTATTATTATTCAGGAGGTCTTGGGGCAATAAAATACTACCGCAATTCTGAATGAATGTTTCCCTGAACCCATATACCCTAAGGATATTGAGGGGGGTGTTTTATGCATGGTGGAATCTAGTGGGGCGGATGCTTGAGAATAGGAAATAGCTTCCACTGAGAATAAGTTAATTTGTAGATGTTTTGCCGCAATTGAATATGATCAGGATAAACCTCTCTGTATTGATGTTGGGTGGGGATCCCATGAGGGATTGCTAATTGCAGTTGTGGCCATAACGGCACTAAAAGCTGTCACCATGACATCAGTAGGGATTCCTACTGAAGTAATTAACGCCATGAAGGCCTCTACTAGTGATAACTGTTCTGAAGTACTCTGATATATGGTATAGAGGCGGAAGAGGTGAGATGCTCTGGATTAAAGTGCTTGCGCTGCTATGGATACTAGATTTGATAAAGGTGTGCCGTTCCCCATTTTTGTTTGAAATATTTAATACTCCTCTCACATAATGGCGATTCTCTCCTACTAATGTGTCTAAGAGACCACACTTCTATGGGCATCAGTAGGAGTAATTTTCATGGAACCCCATGCTGTAAAGTGCACCTAGAACTCCACTAATACATCTATAACCTGTTCTGTTACTTATGTTGAGGGAACTACGGGGAATCCCTACTGCTGCTAAGATTACTGAAGTATGACATTGATTGCTGGAGCTGGGTGGCCATCGCCTCATTTCAGCATAGGTTGTTTACAGGCCTGGATGAGTGAGACAGGGGACTGACAAGATAAAACCAGGTCATATAGAGAATGTAAGTTCACTGTAATTAAATTAAACAATTGCTTCACCTGGTCCAAGGGGTAGTACAGAAAGTGCTGTGGTTACTAATCATATCATTATGTCATAGATTCTGATAATTAAAGTTATACTGAGCTACCAGTCTAGGTGTGTTAAAAACCTTAGTTAAAAGCACAGAATGTTAGTGGCGTAGCAACCCTAACAACTTGTAGGAGGGGCAACCTATGATAACTGTGAGGTAGTAAAAGTTAAACAACGTAACAAAAACCCATAGCAAACCAAATAGTAACAATGGGGGCAACCAGAAGCTTTTCTGGAGCAACCTCAAGGGTGAGAGAGGCATGGAGGATGACCATTCCTACTGGTTTGGCATTTGCTGTCCTTTTTAATTTTAACATACTATGGTTCTCCTCTATATCACTGATAATTACTATGCTCACTTGGAGAACTGCTTCACAATCAAGATAATTATATATCAAATAAAATTAATCTGGTTTGATTTGTAGATTGGGTGATCTTGGTGATCATTTCACAGCTGGTGGGATGAATTTATTTGCCACACTTAGTCAGCAAAGGTATTAAAAAAGCTTACCAGTTTGTTTATTCAACTGGGGGTGAACTGTCGCAAGGATAGATGCTCCAAATGATCTGGTGGCTGGGCACCTTTCCCAGGTTGCAAAGATAGGTACTCTTCACATATGAGTGGTAAATTGCAATCTGAGGTTAAATGGTCTTGGGTTGTTCAGATTGCACAAAACCAGTGATGGGTCAGCAAGGTGAATCTAACAGTTAAAGAATGGTCTCCACAAAGGATAGGTTGGGGAGATTTTAATTGACCAGATTGCTTCAAAATTAGTGGTGTGAAGAAACAATTAAACTGTTTGTCCCATTTTGACTCAAAGTTTAGATTTCAAATTTTGAGTCAAAACGCTTGAGGAATTTTCAACTAAGGATGGCTCAGAAACAGGGTTTTGCCCGCTCCAAGCTATGCTTTAGATATGGAAGAGCTTCAAGCGTGGCCAAGAGAAGCTGCAAAATTCTGAACTGAGGTTTGGAATGATGGTGTTCAACCTTTAAAAGGTTGAACACCATCATTCCAAACCTCAGTTCAGAATTTTGCAGCTTCTCTTGGCCGTTTAGGCCTCATGCCTTACCGGAGCATTGGGTGCAACAGGTTATGTCACAAAAATGAAACATTGAGCTTTTGGGGCATTGGCCAAGCCCCCAGGTTGCTCGGTCCCTTTCCTATCTCGCTTGCAATGCCAGAGAGATGCTGGATACCTCGCTCAATTTTATTACATTAGATAAAATTTAAGGTTACTTTGGGGATTTGCATCCTTGCTTACCCAATATTTTCTGCACTGGAGATTTTCCCAATTTCAAGTTTCAAGGCGGGTGGATATTATTAAACCCTACCAGATTACCTCAGTGGTCCAACTTGGCTGTTGGACCTATTTCAGCATCAATTTACTCCACTGAAAATTCAAGCATCTGGTGAACGGAATCTGGGTGGTTCTGTTTGTTACAAGTGGGTGGTCAACAGGCTGAATCTGGCAGATTGGGATTACTTGTGGTACATCAGATTGTGGGAACAATTTGGGAGCATAGCTCCTTATGACTTCCACTAGTATGCGGTGGGCTGCTAGGTTGATGGATAAGAGTGCTCACATAAAGATCAGTGGTGCCAGAACGCTGATAGCAGCATGTTTCACTGGATTTATAGAAAAAAATGTTCAGATTCAAGTATCCTGGCAGAGTTCACAGAGAGCAATTGAAAGCACCAGGACTTTTATTAGTAAAGGTAAATAAGAGAATGAACTGCCAACATAATTTTAGGGGGGCTGTTGACTTTATACTTGGAGATGGGGAGGGGATAGGAGGGTGGCTTGGAACTGGTCCAGATTGGGACCTCTTGGTGTTAATTTCTATTGGTTGTGAAAGAAAGAGCAGCAAGGGCGGGAAGGGATTTTGATAAAATGTGTAACGTCATAAAAGCTTTGGTGATGGATGCCCCAAAACTATAGTGAGTCACTTTGATGGATACAACCATAAGTGAATACACTCAGATTGAAAGTTTGGTATATCTTGCCTCATAAAACTATAGTGGGTCACTTTGATGGATACAACCATAAGTGAATACACTCAGATTGAAAGTTTGGTATATCTTGCCTCATAGAGAATTGAATCTGCCAGCCAGACTTATATTGATACCTCCCAAGGTTAAACTAACTTGAATTATAAGCCATGACCTGTAACCTCATATTTTGTAACCCAAAATGGTTTCTACAGCTCAGTAAAAGTTTTTCAGTCTTTGAGGCCAAAATTATTGGTTCCATAGAGGCTAGTCAATGATAGATTGGGTGAGATAAGTCTGGGGGTCCTGTTGGTAGCCTTTGATCTGAGCTACCTCCCTATAAACCCCCATAATATTTTCCTCAAGGGAAAAAAGTAGATAAGGGGTGTACCATAGGAGGATCCTTGGGGGCCAGAGCAGTGACCCACCGCTCATCAGTAACATGGGAAGATCTCCCAGTTGTACCAAAAGCTCCAATGGTACCTTTGGTCCCCTTTTGCATGTGTAAGGGAACTCCTCATGGTCCAACCCAAATGGTAGGGTCTCCAGAAATACACCTCTATTTCAACAGCATTAATCAGTTTTACCATTGTTCCTGATTTACTTGGGGCTTATTATAATGACAATTTCTTCCTTTAGCGGATGTTGATCCCCAATACCTACTCAATTTCAATCAGCCAATCATTCTTCAAAAATAACTCCCTCACTAAATGCTCAAGCATGCATAGTTGGAGCTTACTATCCTAGATTGGGAGTTGGTATATAAGTTATATAGTTGCAAAACCAACAATAAAATTATAATCAGAGGTTAGCAAAGATGACTTGATGAGGCTTGTGCCTTATAATCATACTATACTCAGCTTTGTCATTACGCCTTCTAAAAATGGTACCTTATAAGCAGTTAATGGCAGAACAATGTCAGCTATAGGGTTTAATAGAAGCTCAATTCTATTAGACAGCCTTAGCAAATTTAATTTTTATGGTAATATGGTTACTACTGAAATCCATCTACCTTTATTAATTTATACGAAACCCTTAAGATGGGGGTTTTAGAAAGAATATATCAACTTATTAGCAGTTTAGAAATTAAATGTTTGAGTTTTTATAGTGATGACAACTTAAAGGCTAGGAACCCTAAGGTGATGGTTTATAAACAGGCTTAACTGGTCTAAATTCTATTAGCTTTTATAAGGTTGCAATAAAGCTTAAGGGTTGATAAATAACGAGATTTGGGATGAGTTGATTTGTTCTTCCAATCTATTGATTTTTAATAAATAGATCGTCTATGGTAGGTAAGAATACGATCGGATGATACTTTTTCACCTGAAAACTAGATATGGTAGGTTAAGCTGGATTGGCTTTTAAAATTAAAACCAACCTACCCACCCATCTCGATGGAACTGGATGACGGGAGATCAACAACTTTTATTTGGGCTGATAAACGGCACCTTTCAAGTTTGAACTTTCATTTGGGCTGATAAACGGCACCTTTCAAGTTTGAACTTTCATTTGGGCTGATAAACGGCACCTTTCAAGTTTGAACTTTCATTTGGGCTGATAAACGGCACCTTTCAGTTTGGAGGGTTGATCTTGAAACCTTTTTTCTAATTTTACAATTTCCATGGCGGGAGATTTACCGTACCCATATCCGCCGAGGTCCAAGGTTACTGGATCCGAACCCATATCGGGTGAAGAGGGGAGGTCTGAGAAAGTTGCGCGGGGGGTGGGGGGAAGCTTAGGCCGAGAGGTTAAAACTTTAAGTGATCAGCGCCAAGCTACTTCGGTTGGGTTAACCCGAAGCGGGGGGGAAGTTTTACACTCGGGCCGTACCCACGATTCCGTCCGTATGGGGGTTCCAGATACCGAATTGGTGGATGCCGATAGTCTATTTCCTGATTCCACGGCTCTCACCGCAAATAGAACCCAGTTCACCTTCAAGAACAAAAGTAGGGGGAGGAGGAATGAAGGACCCCCTTTAAAGGGGAGGCGTTCTTCCTCGACACTTAACCGGGTATTCATCCCGAGTTTGGAACTGGCTGAGGTGGACAGTTCACCCGATAATTGTTTACCGCCCCAGGTCCAGGAACCTTCCCGGTACTCGTGGGTAAAGTCCCCACCCAGCTCCCCCGAAGGTTCGTTCCCAACCAGCCCGATCCCTGGCAGCGATGATAATTTTGACGCCGGGGACGGCTGGGAAGAAGATTTCGAGGGTTGGGAATCCGACGTCAACGGCAGGAGGGTGGTTTATGATAACTATACCACCATAGGCAAGTTTAAGCTCACTTTTAAATTGGAATACCTTTATACCAGCTCCGAGTTGACCCTAAACCCAAACCACTAAATTGTTTACGTTGATAGATTGGAATTACGACTTCTCCGCCGAGCGTATCCGGAAGAGCCGCCTCCTATCCGAGAAGGGGCTCAGGGGCCAGCTCCGCCAGCTTTACGACGCCTCCCAGACTTGGTTTATAATTCTGCTGCTCGGTAATAAAAACAAACCTATTGTGACGCGGGTTTGGGAGGCGAGGTTTTGACCGTTTTTTTACCGGGGTTGCGATAGCTTGCGATAGCTTGCGATAGCTTGCGATAAAAACCTACTCAATCTGATCGGTCGCGTTGAGACCTTTTTGTATGGGGTTGACAAAGTTTAATCCTTTCGTTATAAAATTAGTTCCAAGCTGGTCGTATAACTGTAAACTAGGGATCGGGAGTGGGCTGGTGGCCGGCTGCATCGACGTCGTCTCGGAATGGCTAGTCGACATCCGCCAGGGCTACTGCCGGACCGCCTACTACAATAACCAGCGCTTCTGCTGCTGGGCGTACGAGGGTGAGCCTTTTAAGGCGCTTTAAGGTTGCTGACCGGGTCGCCCCCAGACTTTAAAAAGTGTGGCGATTGGGTCTTATGGCCCCAAACCATTACCGATGCCCCCCGGCCGGCGTTTCTCGTCGGCTACCTTGCCTTCCTATCTTTCGGGGTAAGCTGAGTGACGGCAGGGTAACTTTGGAGCAGATGGGGTTTGCAACCGTCGCCGCCCTACTCGTCCATAAGTTTGCCCCCTATGCCTCGGGCTCGGGTTTACCTGAAATCAAGACCATCCTCGGGGGGTTCATCATCCGTGGGTTCCTCGGGAAATGGACGTTGCTCATCAAGAGCCTCGGGCTGGTAAGCTGAATTTGTAGCCTTGGCTCAAGCCCAGTGCCTCTCGGTCGCGTCCGGCCTATGTCTGGGGAAGGAGGCGGCGCTGGTTCACGTCGCGTGCTGCTGCGGGAACGTGGTGTTGCGGCTCTTCCCGAAATATCGGTTCAACGAAGGTAGGGAGGCTTGCCACGCGCTCACCTCCAGCGAAAAAGCGCGAGATATTCTCGGCCGCGGCGTCGGCGGGGATGGCGGTGGCGTTTGGGGCCCCCATCGGCGGGGTCCTCTACAGCCTCGAGGTTGTAAGGTTGTAGGCGCTAACTGTGGGTAGGAGGTCTCCTACTACTTTCCGTACAAGACCATGTGGCGGAGCTTCTTTGCGGCGATGGCGGCGGCCGTGACCCTCAAGGTACCCTTGGCTTACGGCTTACCGTTTAGTGGTTGAACCCTTTTCGGACCTTCAATCTGGTGTTGTTTAAAGTGACGTATTCGGCCAACTGGCATGGGTTTGAGATGGTGTTCTTTCTGCTACTGGGGGTGATGGGGGTAAGGGGAAGAATCGGGTTTAAATTTTTATAGGGCATCCTCGGCCATACCTTTATCCGCTTCAATCTCAAGGTCACGGCGTATCGGCAAAGCTCGTGGCTGAATCGGCACCCCATCCTCCAAGCGGCAGCCCTAGGTTTGATCACGGCCGCCATCGCCTACCCGAACATCTACATGAGGTAAGTGAGGGTTGGCCTGAAGTGACCCCATCAGGTTTGATACCACCGATCTGCTTTCCGCCCTGTTCAAGGAGTGCGATAATTACGCCAACGTGCCCCTGTGTAAGGTGGATAACCTGCTGCTATTTGAGCTCGGGGTGGCGGGGGCCTTTAGGTATGTTCTGGCCATCCTGACGGTTGGGCTCGAAATACCTGCCGGGTTCTACATGCCCAACATGATGGTGGGGGCGTGCTTTGGGCGCATCCTGGGCATTCTGGTCCAGAGGTGGCAGGCGTAGGGCTTCCGCTGGCGATCTCATCTTTAGGGCGTACCCCCACCAATTCCTTTTCGCGGCCTGTTCCACTTCCAGTTGTATCTCGCCCGTCATGTATGCCATGGTGGGGGCGGCCGCCATGTTGGGGGGCGTCACCCGGCTGACGGGTACGTCTTGGCAGCTGTTCTAACGTGCAGTGTCGCTGGTGGTCATAATGTTTGAGCTGACCGGGAGCGTCGACTACGTGCTACCCGTCATGATCTCGGGTAAGCGACGCCAACGTGCTCACCTCAAGTCATGACCAGCAAATGGGTTGGGGATGCCTTTGGGAAGGGCGGGCTGACGGATGGGCTCATCCGGCTCTACGGGTACCCCTACTTGGACCAGCGGGAAGAATATGCGCTCCCTTACACCGCCAACAGCGTCATGACGCGCGTTGAGGACCTTGTCACCATCCCCGCCGCGGGCGTTAGCGTCGAGTGCCTTCGTAAGCTTCAACCCAAAGTTAACCGTTAGGCAATCTGCTCAACTACACCACGTTCAAAGGCTTCCCGGTGGTGCGTTCGAGCTCCGAACGTATGCTGGTGGGGTACGTCTACCGCTCCGAGCTCAAAGCCGCACTCGGTAAGCGCCACTCGCCCGCCTCATCTTCAGACCAGGGGATCCAGCAGCCTGGGATCCACGGGGCTTCCCCCTGCATCTTTGATCTCCAGGATGAGCACGCCCTCGTCGGGATCGAAGGTTCGCCCTTTCTCGACATGCGCTACTGGACTGACCACGTAAGTGATTAAGTTGCAATTCCTCATTTAGCAGACCCCGCTCACCGTTCAGCACACCCTACCCATGGAGCTCGTCATCGACCTGTTCTGCAAGCTGGTAAGCTCTCCTTTTCAAACCTTACGGTTTAGGGCCTCAGGTACCTGCTCGTGACCCAAAACGGGCAGCTTTTGGGTAACATCACCCGGAAGGATATCATCCGCCACCTCAGCTTCGTCAACCACCCCGGGATCCCTGACCACCTGCCTTACACCAGCCGCCCGCACCCCCCTACGCCCCTTCCCCACCCTACCGTACCCTTAGTTTAGAGCGGGCAGTTGGCCTTTCATAGAGTTTTATACAGATTAAAGGCTAAACCACCCCAAACACCTTAATGGTCCGCTCCATAGCTTTAAAGTGCCGATTACTACCCTTTTACACCGGTGGGTTGAGGCTTATCGCATCCAGCTCATGGTACGCCATGATTAATGATATGCCAAACCTTTATAACGGAAAGGCTCACCTAACCACCTTAATGGTGGCATGTACACTTTACCTCGGCTTTCAAACTAACGTGCGCTGGCTACGGAGCCTCAGCTTGACCCATGAACTCCTCACAGCTTTATAGCCTTAGCTTTCACCCGCGCCTCGGTTTAGCTCGGATAGCTCTAGTTGGAGGTGGTATCTGCAGGGTTGGCTACCCGATGGATCCCACCCAAGCTATCTGCAATCGGGGGTTCGGTCAGTTTGCCAATCGATCACCCCGCTTCAATATTATCAATAACGAAGTTACCCATTTGTGCCCCATCTGGTTGGATTGGGCCATCTTGAAGGGGTGGGGATAATCCCCATTAGTTTCGATATTAGTAATTTGACACCAGGGGCTGAAGCTGAGGGGGGTGATATAATGGTTAACCTAGATGATGGTAGGGTACTAATCTGTCGTTGAGGTTTGGGATCCCTGGTGGCTGGTGCCAAGGATCATCCAGCCAATTATTTGGGATTTACTGGCGGCTTAAGTGTCAGGAGAGTGTCTATAGCTAACCAGTTCCCAGCGAGGTGGTGCGCGGTGCACCACCCCAATGCCAGGAAACTCATCAGGGTTATGGTATAAAGGGCGCCGTGAAGGGCGCCAGAGCCAAAATAACCCTGTGCAAGGGTATATAACGCGGTGAAGAGTAGTTGGAAACTAATAAACTGGAACACTTGAGTAGGCCCCACAGGGGAGCCCCTAACCAAGCAGAGATCAGGGCTGGCAGGTTTGGGTGCCTCAGTTTGGAGGGAACCAATGGGCCCAACGGTGCACTTGATCTTGTAAATACTTTCATGAAAATGGGATGGCCAACGTTGTTAAAGACCTCCTTGAGGAGGTCCATGAACAGGTTTGCACTAGCAACCATAAATTTTAAAAAACCTGTAAACAGGGGATTTTATTTAGAGGAAAGACAACCTATGAGGAAGGTTGGTCATGAATAATCATACTTAAACAATTTTGGGGGGAATCAATTGATTGGGGAAAGGGTGGTTAGCCAAGTGGGTAAAACTGCTTCCACCCCTAGTGCAGGTTTTGAGTTCAAAACCTGTACTGGCTAGAATACTCTTGGTGCGGTATATTTGTCCCAAGGTCGACCCACCTCAAATAATTTTTTTTTCAATTGATTGGGGGAAGTGGTGCTAAGCCCAGGCACACCAATAAGCGCACACTTCCATCAGGCAGGGTACTATAGCTAGTAATTGACCAAACTTGGGTTATCAATTATAGGCAAGGCCAAACTGAATTGGAAATTTTAAAATTTGAATAGGTTTTGAAACCCCATTTTCCTATCAATCAAACCAAACTGTCATGGTTAGTAAGGTATCATAATTTTTGCCCACATTTTCAGCCATCTAGATTACTATGGGTTGCTAGGGGATAATTCCCTATAACGTGTGAATTGGATATCAGTTGACCCCAATTATAGGGTAACAATGTTTAGGGGATTCCAGGTAATTTGCCTGGTTAAATCTGTCAGGGATTAATATGGGTGAATGCTTAAGATCTCATCAGGTAGAGTTGCTGATGAAATGGGGGCATCTGATAGTTTATTGATGATTAACTATCAGGTGTACCAATTGATATTGGTTGGGTTTCAACACCAACCAATTGGATATTTAAGGAGCAAGTTGTGAGGCGAGTGATGCCACCTGCAACTAGAAAATTGATCAGTTGGTTTGCAACCTGCTATAATGGGTAACAAGTCCCATTACATAAGCAATCAAATTGCCAAAAACAGTTGGTTCACTGGGATCATATAAAAATGTTAGGGACACATTTTCTGACTTTTTCCATTTTAGGTCTCGAGGTTGTCTGATGATAGAATCCTAACCAGGATGGGGGAGACCATTGCTGATGAGATGATGAAGGGTAATTCAATGGCAACAGCAGCTATTTCATAGCTGAGGCACCAACTGAGGGTTGGGCAAAAATTCCCTCTATAAATTCCCCTGAGAATTCACTTAAACAAAATGATCAAAGTTTTACCTTATAATAAAAAACTTAAGTGCATGATATATGTCTTATAGCTGAAGGTTGTTAGAAACTTTCAGAACTTTTTATCTACTGTTATGATAGGATACTTTCATTGTGTTTTGTCATTTAAGGTTAAAGATAAACCTGGGATGGTTGAATTACTTTAGTAATGATTTGTTTAACCTAACTAAAACTGTATATGACAGCAGGAAAGTAGCTGGTAGATAGATTAAATTTATTTAATTTATATTAAATTAAGTAGCATTCTAGCTGTGGTGGTTTAGAAAATCAGCTTATAAATTAATCATTATAAATGAATGTTTATTTCAACACCTACTCCTAGACTATTTACCAATCTCAGATAAACTTGACACAAATATTCCATGAAATATATATATAATTGTTCTTGACCTAGTTAGTCTAATGGTTCAGGTATAAGGTTAGCAGTTTTTGCTTATAGTTTTTACTATTTAGTTGATTTTATTACTCAATTATATGATAAACTTTCAGATATCTATCTATATTACCTCATTTTATTTATTTGGTTGGTTTAATTATCAATCTATAGTAAATTTACTGATCAATATCTACAATAATTCATTTTAGATCTAGTTGATTTAATTGGCCAATCTATACTAAATTTGCTGATCACCATTTACAATAATTCATTTTAGATATAGTTGGTTTAATTGGTCAACTATACTAAATTTACTGATTGCCATCTGCAATAAATCATTCTAAATCTAGCTGATTTAATTGGCCAATATATAATAAAATTATTGATCACCATCTACAATAAATCATTTTAGATCTAGTTGAGTTAATTGGCCAATCTATAATAAAATTACTGATCACCATCTGCAATAAATCATTTTTTAAATTTATTGCAGGGAAGGCTGACCATGGGATGGACACTTCCAAATTTGACCCAAAAGAGACAAAATGTAGTAACAGGGGAGGCACCCCAGAGAAGCGATGCTATCTCTTGTTGCCAGCGGGAATACCACTTATGGGGAGGGGGAACGTGTGAAGGGGCCGTAGCCACAATTGAACATGTGTGAAGGAAGGGGTCTGATTTGATGAACCAAACTGGGAACCATGAGGAGACCAGCTGTTGGTGGCGTGGTGGGAGGTATCCAAACATCCACACTTGAAAGTGGTCCACCAAGTGAGACCTTAATCTGTGGACTGCTTCTGGGAGGGTGAGGGTGGAGCCTGCGATGGCATCCAAGACAATCTTGTGGATGGTCCACATAGCAATTGCAACCACCAGAGCATGGAGGGAGGGTGGAAAGGGGAGGCCATTGATAGGGCAAACATGTCTCTTGGCAGACTGAAGGGATGTATTTGATCCTGGCCCAGCAGACGTTGAACTTTGTGCCATATCACTTTAGAGGTAGGACACTTCTCCAGGCAGTGGAACAGCGTTCCATACTGGCCACACATGACGCAGGATGAGTGTAAAGCGTTAGAGCGCTCAGCTGTACGGTACACCCGCCTCAGGCAGCACCACACATGGGAACAGATTTGAGGCTGCAATAGAGGATGGTGTGCATATTTCCAGATAGTTTTATGGGTCTCAATGGAGTAAGGGAAGTCCATCATATCCAGGTAATCCACCCTGGATAGGACATGGGGCCATGTGGGGATCACGCCATCATGGATGGGTAGCCCCTGTACCTCTTGTGTGAACTGAGGTGAGGGGCGGCCTCTTCAGGTTGTATGTCTGCTAATACAAATTCTCCACTCAGCACTCTGCATGGAGAGGAGGATTCATTTGTAGTGGGTTTTGGTATCGTGAGGGCCTGTGGCCAATGGGTGTGAAGCCAGGTATTTCATCAGGGAGTGGGGGTTTGATGGATTGTTGAGGCCCAAGGCGTGGGAGAAGTTGGAGCAGGCTGCGCGGGACCAGTGTTGGGAGGGGAGTGTAGGGGCAGTGACAGCTGCAATCCAGGTATCCAAGATCTTGGCCGCATGGGCTCTGAAGTCAAGCAGGCCCATGCCTCCATGCTGATGAGGGCCAAACATGACCTCTAACCATACTGGTGGAGGGTGGCCTGACCATAGCCATCCTTGCAGCAGGGCATGCAAGGATTTGAAGAAGCTTGGGGAGAAGGGGATGGCATGGGCTCCAAACCAAACTTTGGAGAGGAGCATAGAGTTGGCCAAAATGACCCTGCCTGTAAGGGAAGTAGGGTGGGCTCTGAGAGAGGCAATTCACTTAGTCACATTTTCTAGAATACAACTCTTCATTACTGCTGATGCATATCCGCCTGCCTCCACCCACATGCCCAGATGGTGGACTGGCCCTATGGTAGGGTGTAGCACAAAGGGGAGCACCAGTGGGGTGGTGTGGGGTGAGCTGGGAGGGCGAGCGCCTGTGTGAGCAGATGGGCTGGGATGGGCGCTGGTTGCAGGGGCCCAGCAGTTATGATACCGACCAAGGAGGATGATTTTGGTTTTGGAGGCGTTCAGTGCAGTGTTACTTACCCGGGAATACTCCTGGATGAGAGCTTCAAGTGCTCGTGCATCTTTATTATTAGATATCCCAACCACACAGTCATCTGCAAACGCCATCATCTTGACTGGGGCTTGGCCTGGCACATGGACCCCAGTGAGTTGGGCATTCACGTTTCAAAGTAGTGGGTCAAGGCTGAAGTTGTATAAGAGTGGGCTAAGGGGGTCTCCTTGTTGCAATCCCCTTTGAGGGTGGACTACTTCCGTTAGGAAGCCAGGTCCACGTACTGCCATTGTTGCAGATTCCGTGAGCAGCATCACCCAGTTGATGAAGCGAGGGGGTAAGCGGAATTGATGGAGGCAGGCCCTGAGGTATTCCCAGTTTACTCTATCATAGGCCTTCTGTTGGTCCAAGAATGCAAGTGCCCCAGAGGCTGTGGACTGGCACGCATCGGCCACTGAGTGCACGTTGTCCCAAATTGATCTTCTGGGTATGAAACTGAATTGTTCTGGGGAGATGATGGCAGATGCTACAATCCCTAAACGGTTATCCATGATATTTTTGTTAAAATTTTTGTATCCATGTTAGTTAAAGAAATGGGGTGCCAGTTGGCTAAGTCTAGCTTGTCCCCTTTATTGAAGAGTGTGATGGTGAAGGCCTCTTGTCCTCCTGGCAGGAGGCACATTTCCAAAAGGCTCTGGTTAAGTGAGGCCAGCAGTAGTGGGGATAAATATTTGAAGTACTTTTTGTAGAATTCATATGGAATGCCATCTGGGCCTGGGCATTTTTGGTTTGGTGCACCACAAATGGCTGTCCATAATTTGTTTGGAGTAATCAAATTCATTATTTCTGGGTATCAGAAAATGGTGCGGATGTGGGCTTGGTCAAGAAATTCTGCCACTTCAGCCAGCTGAATTGGATCAGATCAGTACAACTTGGAGTAATAAATTTGTGTTTTGATTGCCACTTTGGCTGGCATATCCGCAATGGAATCATCCGATCTTCACACCTGTGTGCAGGCCACACTCTGGTGTGGTGCAAATTTTTTTTTAAAAAAATATGCGGTGCACTTGTCACCTTTTGTGATGCATTTGACCCTGTACTGAACAAAAACCCAATGTTTGTGTTGCCTTTTGAGCGCGTTGAGGTGGGCGGCTGCCTCCGCCCACTTCTGGCCCCATGCAGAGCTGTATCTGGTAGCTGGGATGTTGGACTCCAGGTGTGCCAACTCTGCCAGAGTGCGCAAAATGACAGCTGATGTGGCTCGTGAGCATCTGGAAGAGAGGTGGCGAGAGTGGTGGATGGTATCTTCTTTGAAAGTTGCCCATGTGGAAATGGGGTCTGCGCAAAACAGTGCAACAAACTTTTTTGCCAAAGTTGCTAATTCCACCCACATGGAAAATCCTGGTAATGCGAGCTTGGGGGGCAGATTTTGCACCAATGTGGGGCCTTAGCAGCTGTGACAGGTAGGTGGTAGGTTATTGAGACCAGTCGATGGTCAGAGAATTCCATTTTTGTTGTTTGAAAGTGGGATATGTGGGTTGGAATTTTGCTGGCGTAAGGATAAGGTCTATGCAGGTCATGGACCTTAGTTGGCTGTTGTGGATGTGGGGGCACATCATGTTCTCGAGCAGCAAGGCTTACCGTGGCAGCACATCCATTAGCCCAAGGGTGGCCTTTAGAATGCAAAGTTCAACGTGGCCCTGGGGGGCATGGGAGGAGGAAGGCCACTGGTCCATTGGAGTATTTAGCCAACAGTTCATGTTGCCAACTATGAAAGGGTCTGGGGGTAGCGGGAGGGATTTGACTGACAAGAAAAATTCCTGATGCTCTCATGCACCGTTTGGGGCATAGATGTTGACAATAGCGTGTACCACGTCAGCCCACGAGAAAGTGACAATGAGGACTCAGCCATTGAGGAAGGTTTCTGATGATAAAAATTTAAAAAATTATTTTTCTGAACTAGCACCCCACAGTGCTCTGACCAAAAGGATAGGGATGGGAGGAGCATGGTTTTCCAAGTGTCCTCAGAACCTCATGGACAGTGGGACTCCTGGATGGCCAGGATATCCGCGGGTAAATTTTGTTGTAAAAAACTCAGTTTCCTAGCCTGGGACTGGGAGGCCTTGAGTCCAGCGATATTCAACATCCCTAAAGTGAAGGTTTCCCCCATTGCACCTTAGGTGTGAGGGGATGGGCACCTAGGCCCACTAGCCTCCTCTAGATCCCTATGGGCCTTCACAGCAGCGCGGGTGTTAGCAGCAACACTATCAGGATTTTTGTTAATTTTTGCAGAAAGAGTTGCATTGGCTTTAGCCTTCGCTTTTTGTTTTCCTGACATTAGACAAATTTTTTGCGGTGCAGATGAGTTCAGTGCACCGTTGAGTGGGTCAAAATTTTTTTTTTTCAGTTGGGATGGGTCCCAAGTCAGTTTTGACTGGAGCTTGGGTGCAATTATTGGGTGAGATTGAGTCCCCCATCAGATCCTCAGATTGAGTGGCCCAATTGGCATGGGCTTCCCAATCTGATTGGTTGATGGATTCCCAAGTTGCTTCCACCGCAAAGGTTTCAATGTCCTCCTGGCGTTAGGAGTGTGGGATAGTGGTGGTGGCTTTGGCCGCTTCCTTGGCCGCGGCCCTGTGGGCCTGCTTGGTCTTCTTCCGCTCTTGTGGGGAGATAGGCTTTACCAGTAGGTAGCAGCCTTGTGCTCCCCACAGAAAAGCCTCTTTGGTGCTTGCAGTTGGTTTGTAGTGCACCTCTCTGCTGGCCATGGCTGCTGAGGGGTGCTCTTGGAATGTGACGCCCTCCTTGGTGGGGCATGCATGTGCCTTATGGCTGAATGCATCACAATGGGTGCAGATGGGGGGTGCGCTGTCCATGGTCACCTGGAATGGGTGGGTGGATGCCCTGCGATGTCAATAAAAGTGGAGTGCGGGATCTGGGTTAGGTCCTTCATGATCTCCTCAGTCAGGGTCAGAACTGCAATGGCTTTGCCAGTGCACAGGTGTGGCATCAGCGTGAAGCGTTGCATTTTGAAAGATTGTATTTCTCCATATATGGCGAGACCATCTTTCAGGTGTTGTTCCAAAATGTCACATTTTACTGTAGTAGGCAAAAATTCAAACTGAGGAAAATTTATTTTTTGATTTTGTCCATCTAGTGCATTTGGTTTTGAAAACCCGTTGCCCTTTGGGGAGGTTGACCACTACATGTACTGCAGCAGCCTCATCTGCTGCCTCTTTGTTTTGAAACCTAGGTCCAGCCAATTGCGTGACATGGAGTGAGGTGCGATGTACACTGCAGTCAGGAAAAAAGTGTGCACATCTTCACAAAATTCTTCCCATAAAACCATTTGTTGGATGTCCAGAAACACTCAGACTCCGTATTCCACTGACAAAAGTGGCTGGGAGTGTGGCATGTTGATGTACTGGTTGCATCGTGCTTGCCATGTGAGGATTTCTGGGGAAATAGTGACCGCCAGTTTTTTAAAATTTTTGTCTATTCTGCCAGTTTCTCTGGGGCATTTTTGAACGTTTGAGGCCGCGGGCCTTCCATCTGCTCCTCTTACTTTACTTGCCCAACTGCTCCCTGACATGGGCGCAGACTAATCTCCTCTGTGAGATTATCAAACTAGATTCAGACTTGAATTGAATAGGTTGCAAAAGTGATTGCAATGAGAAAGAAAAGTTTTTGCAATAAATCATTTTAAATCTAGTTGATTTAATTTGGCCAATCTATAATAAAATTACTGATCACCATCTACAATAAATCATTTTAAATCTAGTTGATTTAATTGGCCAATCTATAATAAAATACTGATCACCATCTACAATAAATCATTTTAAATCTAGTTAATTTAATTGGCCAATCCATAATAAATTACTGATCACCATCTACAATAAATTATTTTAATTCTATCAAATCTAGTCAATTTTATTGGTCAACCTATGCAAACACAAAACCACATCCATAATTATTTAAGCTCTTCAGGTATGATATCATACTTTGAACTTACCCCCCAGCCATAGGACATATATCATGTCAAAACAGTAATTAGCAGAATTCAATATTAGTCCTATTCATCTTCAAGGAAATTATTGCTGTGCGCTTTAATTGAGAACTCCTTAGAAGGATAAAGAATAAGGATTGAGGATCCTTAGAAGAGAAGCTGAGCTGAGATGAGAAATGCTGCCAACTTTGTGTCACCAGAGGAAAGGCCATAAACTAGGGATCTGAGCGCGGATCAAGTTAGGCAGATAAGGGAATATATCCCTACTGATGACATCTAGAGTATTTTGAGGAATACTAGTAAAGCATTGGGCAAGAAACTAGTGATCTATTCAACTATGGATAATAGTTATGAAGACTATTATCAATCATATATTATATATCATCAGACAACGCAAAGAGTGCACAAATGAACCTGTGCAGTTATCAAATTAGGGTTAATATTCATTAATGAGCATCGAAGCCCCTAGATTTTTAACAATTGATGCTCACTAAAGGGGTATTAGTTGAGTAGGATACACTAGGACAAGATGTCATACAAGGATGAGTTAAGAAAATTCTGAACAGAGTTGGCAACTGTCAACAAGAATGCCTTTAATTTTGAAGATCATCAAGAATTTGCTGCCTTGGAGGTGAGAGTTACCAAGCTCAAGGAAGGAGGCAAAGATGTCTCTAATTTTGGCAATGAGTTGCTAGGAAAAGTAACGTCATTGATGAAAAAGGAAGGAGATCTAGTTCAAGAAGTTTTATTTTTGAAAACAAAATGTGAAGTGGATCACGTTTGATTATGGGCATTCAGCACAGATATAGAGCAGTTATTATGTCATGGTCCCATGACATCATAGTGGGGACCAACCCCAAGGATAAGGCTGGGTGCCAGGAGGTCCAGAAAGTAAAATTACAGGGCCTCTCAGACCTGAAGCATACCCTAGACCAACGCTGGGTACAGGCAAAATATGCCCAGGTTGGTACTAGTGGGGTGCCAAATGGCCAGCCCCTAACGTTGGCCCAGGCATTAAAATGGACAGTCTACTGAATTAATGCGGATGGTTCCATTAAGTTTGTAGAGAAACGGGGTTTCAAAACCCATTCCATTTACTAAACAATTCATTTAGGTCAAATCCAACTTCAATCAATCAAGTGAAGTTAATTTTGGCTTTTTCAACTAATTTAGATGGTAGCATTGCCCTATTGGTGGGTCAGTTCTTGGGCCCACTGCAGCAAACCCTTATTTCCCCAACCAAGTTTAAATAAGGTTTCCTCGACCAATATTCCTTGTTGGCTGACTTTCTCAAATAAAATTTCCCCATTTTTACTGTTTTTTAAATGTTATTCCAAATTTCCTTATGTGGACCCCTTCAAGAAGGTCTCACGCTCCATTAAACTTGCCATTTTGAACAAAGTAAGATTATCACCTCGTGAACCATTGGTTTGTCCAACTACCCTCCAATCTGGGTCGTTTACCCCTTCTCTCAGCGTGCACCACGACGTTTTTGGCTGGTTATTTATTGCATTTCTTTGCTTGAGTTATTATTGCTCCAGCACCCTCTGCTGGTCAATAATGTTTTTTATTTTAATGGATAGTTCCCTGGAATTGGGCCTGTGCACCGAGAACTGCCATGCTGGGAACAGGAGAGCTATAGACACTCTCCTTACATTAGTTGACCAACCAATAGAACATATGTGCACAAACTTTTCCGTGTGGAACTTTTCTGAAATGGAAACAGTGGGCGCCAGCTGTGGGCTTCAGCTGTCATTAGCCGCACCGCTGTTTCCTCTTTTTCCCAAAGGTTGGAGCAACTTGGCGTTATTATGGTTTCCTCCAACTGGAAAGTATCCACTCTTTTGCTCGCACCTGGTGGATACAGACGCTTTGAGGTCCAAAAATTATGATTCTCCAACTTTCTGCCAATTTATCAATTTCAATTTAAATACCTAAGTTTTAGCTTGCCCGCACTTTTAGACAATGCTGGCAGAATTGGTGCAGATGGGGCTGGGGGTTTTGGCTTTAGATAACATTGGCCATTACATTGCTGTTCAAGGGATAGGGTCATTCACGTCTAAAAACGCGTTTTATAATGAAAACCTTATATCTACCCCAGAACCATATATAAGTTCTTTTGGACTAAATGAGGACCCTATTCTGGTATATAAGATTACCCCTGAGAACCCACATTTGACCCCTACCATGATCTGGGGCACCCAGGAATTGGAAAAAGAACTTCGTTTGAAATATAAAAATGTATATGCACCTGCAGAAGGTGTGGTGGGATATGTAGCCTCAGTAGTGAGAGTGGCCCACTATCTTCCCCTTCTATGATTCCAAAACTTACCCTGATGGCTTGCTCATGCCAGAGGAAGAATTTTCAGGTGAGGTAGTGGTGTTTTCTGAGTTGAATAAATCCCATTATGGATACTTCTTGTTGACTGCTACCCTTACATCCCCTTTTGGGAAGTTCAGCACAGCTATTTTAGTGGATACTGGTGCCTCAAATAATTTTATTGACCAAGACCTTGCTAACTACCTTGAGTTGAGTTACTCACCAGGTGGTATGGTTAGAGGTGGGGCTTCTCAAGGTATCCCTGCGCTGAACGTCATGGGATTGGTGGACTACCAGGTGGGCGCCTATCTTTTGTCTGACCATTTTCAATCTATCAAGAACCTCTTGTTCCCCATTATTTTGGGTGTTGAGTGGTGGAGAAAGTTTGAAGTCAGGATTAATTGAAAGAAAACACCCTCTTCTTGTATTTATCTAATGGTCACATCATGATTGTTCCTTTGTTGGAGGATAACGCCCAGGGCAAATTACCTCATTGGCCCAATATTCCCACTTTTAAGCTCGACCCTTTGCTGAAGCCCTCTGTGGAGGTTCCCATACCGTCCTGTTTGGAGGGGTTGGAATCTTCATTTGATGCAGCATCCAATAACACACTTTCTTAGCACTCTGAATTTGATTGTGACTTCAAGCTCACTATGGGTTGGTGCATATATCTTCCCCCATTTACCCATTGATTGTGCGGGAGGAAGAGGCGTTGGATGTGTGGGTGAAGGATCAGTTAGCTAAAGGTGCGATTTTTCAGCGTACCTCACCTGTTTT
Organism: Massospora cicadina; assembly: GCA_022478985.1. NCBI lineage: Eukaryota > Fungi > Entomophthoromycota > Entomophthoromycetes > Entomophthorales > Entomophthoraceae > Massospora > Massospora cicadina. Next base: position 176,542 of record JAKSZP010004051.1, on the reverse strand, counting down.
CTTCCCCCTTCTCTTTGTTGAGAAGGATGATGGTATTCTACATCCCTGCATAGACTATCGTAACCTCAATAACATTACTGTACCAGACCTCCATCCCATCCCTTTGGATTCACAGATTGCACGCTATGTGGAGAAGGCAAAGGTCTTCTCCAAGCTGGATTGCCTCAATGCATTCAATCAGATCCGGATTAAAAAGGGAAAAGAGTTGTTAACCGCATTATGTACCAGAAAAGGGATCTTCCAGTTTTGGGTCATGCCCTTTGGGCTTAAGAAAGCTCCTGCTATCTTTCAACGCCGCATTGATGCAGCGTTAGGGGACTTGGTGAAAGTATGCGCGGTTGCCTATATGGATGACATTCTGGTGTTTTCCCCTGACCATGAGTCCCATGCAGTACACTTTCAGCAAGTGGTTGAGAGGTTAAGGCAGCCAGCCTTACACTGAAGATAAGCAAGTGTGAGTTTATCAAGTCCCAGGTCACTTTTCTGGTCAACGTCGTGTTTGACCAAGGACACATGATAACTCCAGACAAGGAGAATGCGATTTGTAAGTGGCTCACCCCCACCTCCATCAAGGAATTGAGAAGCTTTTTGGGGACGTATATGTTCCTCAAAAAGTTCACGCCGAATCTTTCTGAGGTGGCAGCTCCCTTATATAAGGCTAGAGGTGCAAAGCTGCTTCAGTGGTCCTCCGTTTTGGAGGACGCTTTCTAAGCAGTGAAGTGCACCCTGTTGTCCACGTTTGTCCTTCGCCATGTTGACCCTTCCAAAGAGTTTATTGTGTCTATGGATTCCTCCAACTTCACCATAGTGGCTGCCTTGTTACAAGTAGGCAAAGATGGGATGGAGCATCTGGTGGGATAGTTTTCTAGGAAAATGTCTTTGCCAGAGTTGAACTAAACCGTTTATGACAAGGAATTACTAGCAGTGGTGGAGGCGCTGATATATTGGTGTCACCACTTGCATGGCTCTACCCAACTGTTCCGCGTACACACAGATCACCAGGCATTGCTGTACTATCGCGCTCATCATGTCATAACCCCACAGCAGACTTGTTGGCATGAGACCCTTGCCCAATTTGCCTTTTGTATGAATTCACCAAGGGCAAGGATAACGGTTTGGTGGATGCTTTGAGCTGCAACCCTGATTTAGCTCCTGATCCAAAGGAGATAGAGGTCCACAACACACAGGTGATGATTCCTCCAAATCAAGTTATGTCTAAACTTCCCTCTCCCCCAGCCAACGGGCCAGCGCTTGCACCTCTAGAAAATGCGGAGGAATATGGTATGTTCAGAAAGGTTGTCCTTTATCAGCTGCTATCAGCTGAATATACTATGGTACTTGCTAAGAGCGCTTTAAATCAAGAGGACCTATCCTGGGGTTATCACGTAAAGGATGAGATGGTGTGGTTTCAGGGGCGCCTTTGGGTACCTGCTGAGCCACTGCGCCTGGAAATTATCTGGGACCATTATGATGGAATCACCATTGGTCATCCCGGGAAAGCAAAGACTTTGGAGTTGATTCATTGCACCTACAATTGGAAAGGCTTGTGTTGAAATTTTTGCCCATATTCCCAGCCTGCTAGATTACCTGGTATTGCTAGGGGAAAAATTCCCTAAGGCGAAGTGAATTGGAAATCGGTTGACCCAAATTTTGGAGAAACTACATTTGGGGGATTTTAGGAGATTTGTCTGGTCATATCCATCGGAGATAAATCCAGATGAATACCTAATATCTCATTGGGTGGAGCGGCTGACAAAATAAGGGCATCTGATAGTATTTAACTATCAGGTGTACCAATTGGGATTGGTTGGGTTTCATCACCGACTTATTGGGAATGTTTAATGAGTTGTGAGGTGAGTGATGCCACCTGCAACTAAAAAACGATTGGTTAGTGAAGTGACCTGCCATAATAGGTAAAAAGTCTCATTATCTAAGCAGGTTGCTAGCCAATTATGGATGATTTGCTTGGATCAAGAGGAAAACGTTAAGGATACATATATGACTCTTTCCATTTGAGGTCTCAAGGATGTCTAACATCAGAATCCTAGTCAGGATGGAGAAGACCATTGCTGCCAAGATGAGGAAGGGTGATTCAATGGCAACAGCTACTGTTTCATCGAAGAGGTGTCAACTGAGGGTTAGACAGCTGAATCCTCTATAAATTTCCTAGAATTCACTATAATAAAACACACACAGATTGACACACATTTACAGTCGGATAAGAATTAATAAAGAACATTATTAGTTTGACTGTAGATTTGGTAATAGTTAGACTATCAGCATATAGCGTGAAGATTCCATCTCAAGGATATTATTGTAGAAGGCAATAATTGGTAGACTCTCAGAGAAGAGTAGAGATCCAAGTGGGGATATAGAGATGAAGGGAACCACAGCCAAGGGATTGCTGCTGACTGTGTGTTGGGCCAAAGGAGACTGTCATCAGAGGTTCTTAACAAAGATTGAGTGGACAGGTTTATAGGGAACAAATCCCTAAAAGTGCAATATCTAGTATTATTGGAAATATTGGCCAAAGCGTTGGGCCTGAAGATAATTCTAACACTACAGATAATAGTCATCATACTATTATCAAATTATATATATTCTTACAATGTGAGGTGCACGAGGAAACTGAACCTGTGCAGTAGAAAGATTACTAGGGTTGACCTCCGATAATCAACTCCTAAGAGTAAAATTTTTACAAGTTGGTGCTCACTACAGGGGTAGTTGAGTAGAAGAATTTATCCAGAATGTTGTACAAAAAGAGATGCATAGGTTGTGGACTGAGATTGCCACAGTGAACCAGAACGCCTTAAACTCTGCAGACCACTGGGAGTTCGCAGCCTTGGAGGAACGAGTCCAAGGTGGAGGAAGGAGTTGACAACATAGCCAACTTCAGGAACAAGTTACTTGGCAAAGTAAACTCATTAAAGAAGAAAGCAGGAGAGCTTGTCTGAGAGGTCCTATTTCTGAAAACGGAACGTGAAGCAGATTGTGTTCATTTGAGAAAATTTGGTGCAGACATTGAGAAGTTATTAAAAGAAATAGAGAAATTGAAAGCACACAGAAGTGCAAGCGAGTATGATGTGGCCAATGATGTCAAAGAAGGAAGTCTTCAAAAAATACTTGGGAAAACGAATAATCCAAGAAATATGCCACCCACATTCAATGCTATTTCAGAGATGATGCCCAATGACACTCCAAAAGTAAACTGAGAAGCCAAACTGAGAGAGTCAGCCCAAACTGACTTGGAGGAATTCAGGGCAACCCCTAAATTGCCTACATTCCTTCAGGATAACGCCCCAGCATTTTTCCAACTATTTGACATGATCATGAATGGATACGAGGATCGTCAGAAGGCGTTGACAGTCATGAACTGCTTAAACACAGGTTGCAAGAATCTGGTGTTACCCCACCTGGAGGGGGACAGCTGGTCTTATGCTGAGGCTAAGGCAGCAATAATGAAGAAAATTGGCAGTCCAACATGCATGTCAAAACGCGAGTAAGACTTTATGGGAATTCAATTCGGTAAAGATGAGTCTCTTGCAAGCTTCACAGATTGATTCTACCAGGAATCACAGATCCTGGCCAGAGAGAAGGTGTTAGATGACTTTGATGCAAGAATCGCCTTGCAAGCAGCCCTTTGGCTTTATTGCAATTTGCATCAAAAGATGTCTACTGTATTTGCAACTGAGATAACTACCTCACAAATGGTAGACAATTTGAAGATTTTGGGAGCAACGTTCGATGCTCTTAATAGAAGCTTCAAGTCAAATTCTGGTCCAAAGTTCAAATCCCACAAAGGGAGGCGAAGGAGCAAAGGAGACTTTTAACTGAACTGTGCTGGGAAATAAGCCCGAGGATTACATTTGGTTGAACAAGAAGGAGAAGGTCTGCTTCCAGTGTGGCGGGAAAGGGCATTTCGCCGCACATTACAAAAAGCTGAAGTATCAAGTTAATATGGTCCAGGCTAAGGAGATAGCAGCTGCCAAGGATTCAGGAAAAGGTCCCGCTGTCTAGACAAGTAACAGTTTAGAACGGCGGAAAAACCTGTTCCTCCCAATATTATGAACAAAGAAATAGATATTAGTGATCTGTTCATGGATGATGAGCAGGATCAAATATATCAAGTGGTCAACAAGGACATAAACGCCGTGACCAGAGCTGAGGCGAAGAAGATTGACCATGAGATAGTTCAGGAGGTTGCCCAGCCGTATGACTGAGAACTGGTGGAGAAGATTTGGACCACCAAAAATCCTGATGAGTTAACTGATATTCGCTTAGATGAGGCCAACCTGTCAATTCCCATTGGCATGATTAAGGAATCGTTTACTGAATTATTGGTGCAGATAATTAATACCCTAAATTCGGCTAATAACGCCGCAATTCACTCAGTAAATACCCTATTACAATACTCCAAGTGTACATATATAGATATTCAGGTAAATCGAGTAAGGGTACAGGTGATAGTTGAAAGCGGAGAGCCCATCAACATTGTGTTAACCAAGCTGGTGAAGAAGATGAAGATTTCTATGGACTTGGAACACAAGAAGGAATATGGAACAGCTGGGCTGAACACCACCATTTCCTGTGGAGCATATAGTGCGCTGCCACTACAATTCAGGCTGCTGGTGGTATCCGCACCAGCAATAGTTTTGGCAAATCAAAACTATGATATCCTGATCAGAACAGAGTTTCTGCAGAAATATGGAGTTAAATGTAACTTCAAGGATAATATGTTGACCATCCTGGGTCAGATGTTTTAATAGTATATCAAAAGAATGGTGAAGTTCCATTGAACTGGAGAAATAACTTCATCAACTTGATATACAATGACAGCATTGTACCAATTCAGTATCAATTAGTTGGTAGGAAGCAACGAGAGATGCCAGCCAAAATCCTAGAGAACCAGGGAATTCCTTTGCGGATCAAGAAAGAAGAAACCATACTGGCCAGATTGCAGATGATAGTCAACACAGGGTTGACTCTAGAGATTCTGGAGTTGTTGTAAGGAGAATCTGGAAGCCCTGGAAGAAGTCCAGAGTGGAACCTTGGGTGGCTCCTGGGATAATTATGCCGGGCCATGGAGAAACACAAGTTCTCTTGGTGAATTTAAGCGAAAAACTGATGAAGATTAAGAAAAAGCAAATCATTGCATTTATTTATTTAATCCTGATGGCAGAATTGAGACAATTCCATGATGTTGGATCTCTCAAGGAAATGGGATAACTGGCCAGAGTGGCCAAAAGCAACAACTTATTAGTTGTTTGAGAGCAGCTCACAGATCTGCCGGAAGGGCAGAAGGAGGAGGTGCTCAAATTATTTGAGAGATATCAGTAAATATTTCCGCAGGATGACCACAATTTGGGATGCGTGCAAGGCATAATTCACAAAGTCAACATTGGAGAAAATTTACTGATAAGAATGAGACTGATCTGAAGATCAAAATCCGCTGAGGAAGTAGTGAAAGATGAGATCAGTAAACTAGTAAAGCATGGGCTCCTAGTTCCGTCATCAAGTCCCTGGGCAAGCCTAATTTTGATCATAAAAAAGACAGATCAAATTGGATAGTGATTGACTATCAGAGGCTGAATAAAATTACAAAGAAGGATTTGTATCCCCTACTGAGGATCAATGATGCATTAAACCGATTAGGAGAAGCAAAGTATTTCTCCGCGATGGACCTAATCTTGGGACACTGGCAGATTGACTCGCCTGCAGAAGACCAGGAAAAATGTGCGATTATCACTGCACAGGGGTTATACCAGCTGACTAGGATGCCCCAGGGTCTTTGTAATGCGCCCGCGACATTCCAGAGGGCCATGGACGTGGTATTAAGCGACCTGAAGCTATTGTGCATCTTGGTATATCTGGATGATATAAACATGTTAAGTAGGACGTTTACTGATCACCTTCAGTACTTGGAGGAAGTGTTTAAGAGACTGTCCGCAGCTAACCTGAAGATCAAGCCACAGAAGTGCCACTTCTTCAAAAAGGAGCTTGAATACCTGGGATTTGTGATTAATGCAAACAGATTGCAGACACAACCCCAGAAAATAGCAGCTATTGAACAGATGGCTGTGTTGAAGAGTGTCTGAGACATCCAAGTATTCCTTGGGATGGTCAGATACTATAGAAGATTTATTTTGGGACTTCGCCCAAATAGCTGAGCCATTATTATCTTTATTAAAAAATCTGAAAAAAGGGTTTGTATGGAATGAAGAGGCTCAAGGCTCTTTCGATGAGCTACGCTGGTACCTGATAAATTCGCCAATTCTGAAATATCCAAATTTTAATTGGGAGTTTATCATTCAAACCAATGCTTTATTGATGGCAATCAGCGCCATACTGAGACAAGTAGATGAACTTGGGGACGAACATCTGGTGGCATATGTGAGCTGGACACTCTCTGCCACAGAGAGGAATTACACTGTAACTGAGCATGAATGCCTTGAAGTCATTTACGCATGTAAACAGTTTTGGGTGTATGTCCATGGAACGCACTTTAAGGTGGTGACGGACCACTCTTTGTTGCGTTGGCTGCACAATCTGAGGGAACCTGAAGGATGACTGGCCCAATGGGCACTCAAACTTCAGGCTTATGATTATGAGATAGTCCACTGAGCGAGGGCTTCTCATCAGAATGCAGATGGCTTATCACGTTTACCAATGGTCCAGTTGGTATATCTGCAGGCGGATGAGCTATTCCAGAGAATGGTCAAAGGAAGGATTGAGGACAAGCCTCAAGAAATCCAAGGTGTGCTTCGAAAAGTGATGGAAAACACTGAGACCATGGATGGACAAGTATTCAAGATGATAAATGGGAAATGGCAATTATTCCCAAAACTGTCAGAGAGAGCAGCGATTGTTCTAACCGTTCATAAGGTTGTCAGGCATGGAGGCCTGAGAAAAATGACCGACCATACTCACCAGTATTATTACTGGGAATCAATTAATTATGATGTTGTGGACCATCTGGCTTGTTACATGGAATGGCAACTGCATAAACCACACAAGAATACAACTGGATACTGACTAGTCTGACCTGGATTTGCATGGCACATGGTGTCTATTGATGTGATGGGACCATTGGCGATGAGTACAGGAGGAGTGAAATATATCATAGTGGCCATCAATCATCTGAAAAGATGGGTTGAAATGAAAGCATTAGCCCGAGTTGATGCTACCAGTACTGTGAGATTTATCCTAGATCAAGTAGTATACTGGCATGGGTGTCCACAAGTTATACTGAGCAATAATGGGACCAACTTCACATCCCATGTGATCCCAAGGCTAAAAGAAATAATGGGGATCTGGGAGTTTTGTCAGTATCATATTAGCTGGAGACGAATGGACTGGTAGAACGGGTCAGTGATGCTGGCTGTGATTCTGAGGAAGCTAGTCATAGGGAGAACTTCCGTGTGGGGAATGCACCTAAGTTTGGTGATGTTCGCCTACAACATCAGTCATCATATGGCGATGGGAAAGATGCTGTTTGAATTACTTTATGGGAGAAAGGCCACATTACCACTGATATTATATTTGGTAGTAGAACCTACGTTGGGGATGAGTACCAAACAATACCTGAACCGACTGATGAGTATCCTGATTGATATGAAATTGCAAGCATTTGATACTACCTTAAAGAAAAGGATATGAGTGAAATTGATGAATGATAAAAACCAACCGCCATTAGAAGAATATCGAATAGGAGAAAGAGTTGCCTATTGTGATATGCATGGTTTTGGATGAAGAAACAAGTTGGATGCATTATGGTCAGGTCCATTTAAAGTAATTGCCAAGATGGCGACTGATGCTTATTCCATCAAGAATCTCTTGGATGGAAGAGTAGTAAATTGAGTCCACGCTAAATACTTAAAGCGATGGATTAGAAAAAAAAGAGTTCCCAAAGGATCAATGAACCATTAAGTTGGTCATGTCCTAATGATTAGGTCAAGTCCGAAAAAAGGACCTATAAACCAATCTAGATGGTTAAATCTGAAAAAAGGACCTCTGAACCATAGAAAACTGGTAGGTTTAAGTGCCCAGGATCCAGTTTGGGGGAAAAACATGGACCTCTGAACCAAAACAAGGTCAGATCCCATAGGAAAAAAAAAAAAAATAAAAATAAAAAAATTGATAAAAGATATTGATATATATATATATATATTTATAAAGCGTAGATAAAAAAAGCTGATATATTTTTATAAAATTTTTAACTTATTGGTTGTCCTCAGTGCGGGGATGATTCCACCTATGTCACCTCTTGGGGGAGGGAGGATGGATCACAGTAGGGAGGGATAGCCCATCAAAATTGATATGCGATCAGACACTTGCAAGGGTGAGTCCTACTCAAAACCACGTTTGTTGAGCTGACGCCAAGCCCTGAGAGAACGCGACTAGGGAAGAGAAATAGATATGTTGGAAAATGCCAATTGTGAAACCCCAGAGCGGGGTGGAAAACAGCAATAAAGGAAGAGGCATATGGTGAATAACCCCAAGTAATCCCAATATGGAACTGGCACTGGAAGATTTGTCTTGAGTGCCTGCCGATGGGCCTCATAAAGAACACCAGATATGTGAGCCAGCAGTGAAGAAGGAATACTCGAGGGAGGTTGTCAAATCATACCCCCAATTGGCGCCATCAATGTTAGATAGCGATGGGAAGCTCCAGAGAAGAGGTAGTCATGTAATGAATGGATTGCATCCTGTAAATGATGACTACGGGCTTTGCAGAAGCTGAAGCTGAATGACCAATGAAAGTCAGGTGAGGCTGGAAGCTTCATCGACCAACTTTGAAGAGCTTGGCTGGCAAAGTGGAGAGCATAAGTAGCAGTATCCTGATCCAGAAGGTTGTCTAGATCTGAGGGATTCAGCACTAATGATAATGCCTCGGTGACTTGCACTCAAAGTTCAGCATAGGGGAGCTCGGTATGAATGCTGCTCCCAATTGTAAGCTCAGAAACCAGCACTGTGGGTTGGTAAAATTGACCGAGTCAGAAGAGGAACTTGGGGAGCAAATCTGACCCAACCAGGAACAAATGATCTAGAGCAGTCGGCATAACCTCCAGAGCATTGATGATGATGTTCAGAGCCTCAGTGAAAGGAGCCTAATCCAGAATGGTTTCAAAGTCCAACTCAGGGATTGACTGCATGGGAAGAGTCAGCTGAGAGTTATTCAAAACGATGGCGCACCTAGTTTTGGTGGGATTGGATACTGTTTCCAGTAACTTGATGGAAGGATAAGCTGCTTACGCCAGGCTAGGCGTATGAGTCCTGGAAGGACCATAGAAGAGGGTCCGCCAAGCATCCTGACTCATTCGCTGGAAGAGGCGGAGGTCCAAATTTGACAGACTGTTAAGAAGCTGTTGGTAGCGAGATTCCAAGTTTGACATATGAGCAAGACTAGAGGGGGATGTCATACTGATATAGAAGTTGACATTATGCACCCTACACTCCATTAGGCTCAATTTTGGGAAATTAATTTCATAAAATTAATGAAATAAGCTTTCCAAGGGAAGAATGACTTACAGCCAAGAGGTTATGAGCAAAATAACGAAGGCGAACATAAATAAGTATTCTTAATCAAGCCACGAGATGAATATCAATGGCAAGAGTCTCCTGTCTAGGATGAGGAGAGAATCAGGAATTCTAGGATGCCGGACTGAGAAGCCTGAATATGACAGTGGGTCATATACCCTGATGGGGGGAAAACTGGATCCTGGGAAAAAGATCATCATGAGTAAATCGATCAGCCTGGCATGACAAGAGGTTGTGGGGACCGCGCTCTGAGTAGGTGGTAGCGAGGAGGAAGAGGAGGAATGCCGTATGCTGAAGGTCATCCTGATCAGCATTGAGTATTGATAAAGTACTCCACTTGAACCAATGAAGTATTTGACCAGGTGTCCGAAGTGGTGTTTCCATGCCCAGTCCTTTCCTCGCTGGAAATCAGGCAAGAGGGGGATGTGTTGGGATTTTTGCCCATATTCCCAGTCTGCTAGATTATCTGGTATCGCTAGGAGAAAAATTCCCTAAGGCGAAGTGAATTAGAAATTGGTTGACCCAAATTTTGGAGGAACTACGTTCAGGGGATTTTAGGAAATTTGTCTGGTCATATCCATCGGGCATTGATCCATATGAATACCTAATATCTCATCAGGCGGAGTGGCCAACGAAATAAGGGCATCTGATAGTAATTAACTATCAGGTGTACCGATTGGGATTGGCCAGGTTTCATCACCAACTGATTGGGAATGTTTAATGAGTTGTGAGGTGAGTGATGCCACCTGCAACTAAAAAACGATTGGTTAGTGAAGTGACCTGCCATAATGGGTAAAAAGTCTTATTATCTAAGCATGTTGCTAGCCAATTATGGATGATTTGCTTGGATCAAGAGGAAAACGTTAAGGATACATATATGACTTTTTCCATTTGAGGTCTCAAGGATTTCTAACATCAGAATCCTAGTCAGGATGGAGAAGGCCATTGCTGCCAAGATGAGGAAGGGTGATTCAATGGCAACAGCTACTGTTTCATCGAAGAGGTTTCAACTGAGGGTTAGACAGCTGAATCCCCTATAAATTCCCTAGAATTCACTATAATAAAACACACACAGATTGACACACATTTACAGTCGGATAAGAATTAATAAAGAACATTATTAGTTTGACTGTAGATTTGGTAATAGTTAGACTATCAGCATCTAGCGTGAAGATTCCATCTCAAGGACATTATTGCAGAAGGCAATAGTTGGTAGACTCTCAGAGAAGAGTAGAGATCCAAGTGGGGATATAGAGATGAAGGGAACCACAGCCAAGGGATTGCTGCTGACTGTGTGTTGGGCTGAAGGAGACTGTCATCAGAGAATCTTAACAAAAATCAAGTAGACAGGACTATAGGGAATGAATCCCTAAGAGTGCGATATTTAGTATTATCAGAAATACCGGCTGAAGCGTTGGGCCTGAAGATAATTCTAATTTGACTACGGATAATAGTCATCATACTATTATCAGATTATATATATTCTTACAACGCGAGGTGCACGAGGAAACCAAACCTGTGCAGTAGAAAAATTACTAGGGTTGACCTCCAATAATCAACTCCTAAGAGTAAAATTTTTACAGCTTGCCTGCTCAGGTGGGGCGGTATTGTAAGGAGTGCCTGGTCTGCACCAGATGAAACCCAATTGTCAACATTTAGCAGGGTTGTTGGTACCAGTCCAAAAGGCTGATGGGCCCTGAAATTCCCTCTCAGTTGATTTCATTGTGGAATTACCTGCCTCTGATGGTTATGATGCCATCATGGTGGTGGTGGACCAGTTCACAAAGGTCGTCACTTTATTCCTTGAAAAACTACTATAACTGCAGCTGAGCTGGCTAGGCTTTTTATCACCCATGTGTTTGCACTTCATGGGGTTCCCCTAGAAATTATCAGCGACTGGGGCCCTCATTTTACCTCCGTTTTTTGGGAAGAGTTGTGTAAGACTCTTCAGATTCGCCCTTGCTGTTCAACTTCCTATCATACCCAATCAGATGGTCAGACTAAACGAGTGAACCAGTGCTTGGAACAGTTTCTGCGGTGTTACACCGCTGCAGATCATTCTGATTGGGTTTTCACCTTCCCATGTCCCAGTTTAGCTACAACAATACCTTGCACTCCTCAATTGGTTGTTCCTGGTTTTTTGCCAGCCATGGATTTAACCCCACCTTTAACATGTAGCCCAGCTGTGGGTCTAAGGCTGAAGCAGTGGTGGACTTTGCCAAGGCAATCAAGAAGGTCCATTAGGGGGTGTCCACAAGCTTGGAGGCGGCAATGCAAGTGTGTAAAAATTTACTTTGTTTGTTATTGACAAGCAACCCAGTAACCTTTTTAGTGCACAGGTTCAGTTTCCTCATGCACTTTATCGCGTTGTATAGAATGAATTATTAATTGATAATAGTATGGAGAATATTATCCGTAGTTGGGTATCCATTATATTAAGACCCAACGCTTGGCCAGTTTACGGTTAAATACTTGTGAAGTCATACTTGTAGGGATTTTTTCCCTTTCTCCTGTCCACCTGATCTTCTCTGAGATACTCTAATAAAAGTCTTCTTCAGCCCAACACACATTCAGCAGCTATCTGTCATAGAAATGGCAGAAGAAGTTATAACTGACCTGCCATTCAGGGTGCGTAAGCATCCAGAAAGCAAGCCAGCATGCCAGAGGAATTGCCAACCGTATGACTTAATATGGAGCTGGGAAGTAGGATACCACAAAATGGTGGTTGAACGTCAGGGTTAGGAGTATCCCAACAGCAAACCATACTGAATAGACCTCAGACCCAGGAGTTCTGCTAACAGGGGTGGAAACTACTGGGATAGTTTCTGAGATTCTTGATTGTTAAGACCATTTTGTTGGGGGTAAAAGAGAGGTGGATTTTCTCTTGTAGTTGGCGAACATAGGGCCATAGAATCCCTGTATATTGCTGCTGAAAGGTCATGAGAACTGGGTTGTAGAGCTAAAAATTTTGAACTTGTTGAGTCCAATTGGCGATAGAGGGAATCATGGTAACCAAGAGAATTGGTATGGCCCACTCAGAGTGCGGGGCGGCGGACCACCAGGTGAACGCCATATGGAATGTGGTTGAAAGGAGGGAGATAAAATTTTGAGTTTTTTTTTTAACAAAATTTTTATTTGGGAAATAAAGTAAGAAAAATCGACCAACAATCTTCTCAGTGCCTTGCAACTGATTAAATAGTGGTCAATTGGTGAAAATGTGGTTGGGATCCACAAATTTGGCCTAACCGGCGAATTGGATGGTAGAGGGGGTTTATTCTTTGGGAACTGTCATCGCAAAATTTGGCGGTGGGCTGAGCCTCTGTCAGTTTGACCTCAAACATCTGTACCAGGGGTCAATTATGTTTCTAATGGTTAGCATGACGGCGTTTGGCCTGATGAGCAACAGGAATCCCCCAAGACCATCCAATATAGGGATGGAACCATTTGGTTAGGAGTGGGTTCAGGATGTCCAACCCACCCACACTCAGTCGATTAACTATTTGTTCAGTCAATAGAGGCCCATTGGGCGCAACGCCTGAATTACTAGTGGAGGGTTTCAAACTCTCAGCGATGGCGCCCAATATTTGTTCTGCTGATTTTGGGGTTGAATTGGAACCGTTGGGTGATCCAGTTGATGTTTCATTCTTCATGCTTTTACAACTATTTGAATTTTAGCTATCAGCCTGATTGCCACCCAAATTAGATCCAACTGATTTCAGTTCGATAATCTCAGCACAGATTTCACTGATTCCCCACAACTGTTCTGCTGAGGTGAGTGAGGAAATTGGGGGTGGGTTTCAAAGTGGACGGGCTGTCACCCATCGCTTGTCAACTATGTGGGCGAGATTGCCTTGGGTGATGAGGGGTATTGCCATCCTCTTCAGTGTTTTCTTACTTGGGAATGGAAAGACAGCTCGAATGAGAGCCAAAGGACACTCCTGAGACTTACATTACCCTTTCCTTTTCCCAAAGGGATGGCCCCCCACTGGGAAACTGCACCAGAGCCACGTTATTATGTGCTTTGGGTAACTTGATAGCCTTAATCATTGCAGCCTTCTGCAGCGGGCGGGGAGCCTCGGGGTGAGATGTGTGGAAAGCGTCAACCAGGTCCATACAATTCGTGCAATCGCGCCCTTGACGCAACTGTTTTCATAAGCTGGATATCCTTTCCAGGCCACAAGGTATTAGACTGATTGTCACGACTTCTGAGATGCCAGGATGGCCTCCACTTCGGCTTCCTCCTTGTTGTTGATGACAATTGGTTCTGGGTCCATGGGAATTACACCCTTGAAGGGTGACAGCTGGGATACATGGAAAACTGGGTGTTGCTTCCAATGTGCGGGAAGCTTCAATTGAAACACCCCATTACCCAATACCTCCTCCACTAAGTGGGGACCTGAACGCTTGCTGGCAAATTTGCGGGAAGGGGTTTGGATTCACAAATGGCAGGTATCGAGCATGACATAGGAACCCACCTTAAAGTCATGACCTGGAAGGTACTTACGATCCATAAATCACTTGTAGTCATCAATAGCTTTAGTAAGGTGTTCCCACACTAAAGCTTGGGTCGATCAAATATGGCCAGCATGATCCGCGGCAGCTTGACTTCTGGTCGCAAGCATGTCCCAACTGAGAATGATGGGTTATACCCAACGTTGCTTCATATGGTGAGAAACCCGTGGAAGCATGAGTCCCATTATTATATGTGAATTGGGCAAGAGGCAGGTCATTAGCCCAGGTTCTTGCACTGCTACTGCATAACAATGCAGGTACTGTTCAATAACTTGGTTAACCCGCTTGGTCTGGACATCAGACTGGGGATGATATGCCATGGATCGACAGGGGGTTATCTTAAGGATTGACAAGAGTTTGCTCCAAGATGGGTGGTAAACTGGGTACCCCTGTCACTAACGATTTCCTGGGGAAGGCCAAACATTAAAAACACATGGCAAATGAATAGATGCGCCATTTCTTCCGATGTAATCGCAGAAGTACAAGGAATGAACAGGGAAAATTTGGTAAAGTGATCTACCACTACCATTACCACTGTGAAACCATTGGAGCAGGGGAGTTTGACAATAAAATCTATGGACACTGAGGTCCATGGACCTTCCCCCTGTTGTAAAGGGTGCAGGAGGCCATTTTTTCTGGAATGATCCGACTTGGCCTTAGCACAAGTAACACAATTGGCGATCCAAGTTGGAACCTCTTTGGTCAGTCCTGCCCAATTAAAGGTTCACTTGATTATATTGATGCATTTCTTGTTACCGGGGTGTCCAACCACAGGGAGATCATGGTGTGCATGGAATACATTCAGGCGGAAGGAGGGAGGCACCCAAACACAAGAATGAAAGTAGATGAGACCTTCTTCTAAAGAATATAGGGAGTGTTTGGGGCTTGAGTGAGTCAAGTGTTCAATCAACTCCACGCCCTCAGAGTAGGCCGTTTGACCAGCTAGCACCTGGGCCAATAATGGATCATCAGGTGACAACGCGGCGGAAGAAACAACGGAGGGAGCAATTGATAGGATTTGAGTAGCAGGGATCATGGTAACGAGATCCACTTCCTCAGGTTCTGAGGGACAGTGAGCAGGACATGGCTTAGGAAATTGGGAAGGACATTTAGCACACCCTTGACAAATTCATATTTGAAGTTGAAACTGCACAGGTCCCAATAGATTTGGGCTTGCTGGTGTGCCAATTTTTAAAGGTTTGAAAATGTACAGGAGAGCTTGGTGATCTGTGCGAACTGTTAACTCATGACGAGCACCTTGCAACAGGTACCGCCAATGAGTCAATGCCCATGTGACAGCGGCCAGTTCCTTGTCATAGATGGCCCAGAACTGCTCCATAGCGGTGAATTTTTGGGAGTAATAAGCGACCGGATGTTTGAGACCATTGTGGTCCTGAAGTAGCACTGCGCCCACAGCTACCAACAAAGCATCACATGTGATGATATACAGTTTGGTGTGATTGGCATGTTTTAAAATGGGAGGGGACATGAACACTTCTTTGATCACTTTGAACGCCTGCTGGCATTTGGGGGTCCAACAAAATGGTATGTTTTTCCCTGTGAGGGGGTGGAGTGGTGCGGCCAATTGGGAAAGTGCGGGGGAGAATTTCTCTAGGAAAATGATAGTACCCAAGAAACTTCGAAGCTGCTTCTGTGTAGTTGGGGTTGACCATTCTCGGATTGCATCTAATTGGTTGGGGGATGGCGACCCCTTCTTTAAGTACCAGATTTCCAAGAAATGTAACCTCTTCCTTGTAAAACTCACATTTGGAAGCTTTGAGGAACAGGCTTGCTTGTGCAAAGCAACCACCACTGCTTCTAAGTTGATAGTGTGTTGCTTGGGAGTTGGGGAATGGACTAGATATCATTGATATAAGCAATAGAACAGGAAAACTGGAGATCCTAATGCATTGTCAATCATTCGTTGAAATGTAGCGGGAGCATTTTTCAGCTCAAAGGGCATTACGCGAAATTGGAAAATGCCCCGCTTTGTTCAGATTGCGGTCAACCATTCTTGTCCTTCCATTACTCAATTCTGATTGAAAGCATTCACCAGATCCAATCTTGAAAAGACATGGGATTTGGCGATTGCCTGACTGATTGTCTGCTCCAGGGGCAATGGGAAGGGGTCTGTAACTGTGATTTTGTTCAGGTAACCATAATCTAAGCAAGGGCGGAGCAATTCATCCAATTTTCTTGCAAAGATGATAGAGGAAGTGACGGGAGACGTTTCTTTAAACAACCAGCCTTTTTTTAACCTATCATCCAACCAGGTATTGAGTGCAACTTCTTCTTCCACCATATGGGGATACAACAGGCAATTGATGTTCACCAATTCCGCAGTTGTCCAAAATCCACAATCATACCTAGTATGTTTTGGCAGATGGTCCACCTTTTCCATGTCAAAAATCCTGCGATATGGCATTAAATTTTTGGGGAACTCGGCTGGAATGCCCACGGAAGTGACTAGGGTGGTGATAGAGCCAGTTCCTTGGATTTTCTTGAGGGTGTTAATCAGAGGGAACTCTCCTTCCAAATTGTCATTGGCAAATGACAACGTATTTGATTCCAAATGAATCCTTACATGTTGTTGGCACCACCATCCCACCCCCAAGATCACCGGAAATACCAGGTTTGGCATGGCCAAAAAATGGTCGCAGAAGTTATATTGGTAAATTGAGAAGTATATTGGTCAGCGAAAAACATATGAAGACTGATAAGCAGAGGAGGCCACCATTACTGAGGAGCCCACATCCATATCCAGTTTTAGTTGTTGTGCCAACTCTACACTCATGAAGTTCCCCACTTCTCTGGTATCAACAAGAGCTTCGAAGGAGACATGGTGGGAACTGATACTAATTCTCATGAGTACAAGAAGATAAGTGCAATTTTGTTTATTGGGAGATATGACTGACTCATGGGCGACTGAAGAAATGATAGGTGGGTCGGGACCAGGGTCAGGATTCTTAGCTGGAGCAAAAATTAGAAGGACCAGGACTGGGCTAATTGTTTCCTTCGTCTGGGCTTGAACAGAATCGTTAAAAGTTATCTCTGGGAACGCTAACTCGGACTCAGGAGCTCTGGCAAAGTTGGAACCCATGTCCGCTACTATTTTAGTGTCGTGCACATCATCTGTGCCATTGTTAAAAATCCTATCATGAAATTCCTTTCCTGATATAAGGAACCTGGCGAGGCAAAGCTTTGATAGTAGTTGCAGTGACGCCTATTTGATCTATTGACCCTTGGGTGGTAGACCAAACCATGTGGTGAGCAGAAACCAATTACAAACTCGCTCTAAAGACTGCCTGAAGCATGTCAATAGATAGTTCCAATGTGGGAGCCAGCTCATGAAAGGTAGAGATCAAAGAAGCCAAACTAGGGGCTTTGGCCATAGCAAAGAGCAGTTTAAATAAATGGTCTGCTTGGGACAAAAGGGGGTTCAAGGCGGCTGATACAACAGTCATCAGGGAGGCAGGGTCTCCTTTTTGTGTGGAAGAACGTAAAAGACTTCTCACACAGCAACGAGCCCCCGTCCATGGCATCTAACAATGTGAGACCTTGTTGGGTCTCAGATATTGCAGAAGCGTTATTGAGTGTGATTGTTGTGCGCATTTGTACTTCAGTGAGTGCGTCCAGAACCTGATTGGCAATTTCTTGGGAAGGGATACTTGATATTTTCCCCAAATTGGAGGAAATAGGAGGAGATGAAATCGTCACCTCTTGGGTAGCTTGAAGGAGTTTCCCCAGAATAGAGAAAATGCTTCTCCCAAAGTCAGAGAGTGACCAAACAAGCAACAAACAGCATACAACTGATTGCACGTTCATCTGGTAGAGAGTAACCACTGCGGTGCCAAATTTGAAAATCAAGGTGGAAGTGACTGGAAATAATGGTTGGTCAATTATGTCATGGAAACGGCAGAAGAAGTTTAGACCGGCCTGCCAGTCAGGGTGCATAAGCATCCAGAAAGCAAGCCAGAATGCCAGAGGCATTGCTGACCATACGACTTGATATGGAGCTGGGAAATAGGATACCACAAAATGGTGGCAGAACGTCAGGGTTAGGAGTATCCCAACAACAAACCACACTGAATAGATTTCAGACCCAGGAGTTCTGCTAACAGGGGTGAAAACTACTGGGATAGTTTCTGCGAGATTCTTGGTTGCTAAAGCCATTTCGTTGGGGGCAAAAGAGAGGTAAATTTTCTCTTGTAGTTGGCGAACATAGGGCCATAAAATCCCTGTATATTGCTGCTGAAGGGTCATGAGAACTGGGTTGTAGAGCCAAAAATTTTGAACTTGTCGATTCCAATTGGCAATAGAGGGAATAATGGTAACCAAGAGAATTGGTATGGCCCACCCAGAGTGCGGGGCGGTGGACCCCCAGGCAAACACCATATGGAATGTGGTTGAAAGGAGGGAGATAAAAATTTGGGGTTTTTTTAACAAAATTTTTATTTGGGAAATAAAGTAAGAAAAATCGACCAACAATCTTCTCAGTGCCTTGCAACTGATTAAATAGTGGTTGATTGGTGAAAATGTGGTCAGGATCCACAAATTTGGCCTAACCGGCAAATTGGATGGTAGAGGGGGGTTTATTTTTTGGGAACTGTCATCGCAAAATTTGACAGTGGGCTGAGTCTCTGTCAGTTTGACCTCAAACATCTGGACCAGGAGTCAATTACATTTCCTGACGGTTAGCACAGCGGCGTTTGGCCTGAAGAGTGACAGGAATCCCCAAGGCCATCCAATATAGGGATGGGACCATTTGGTTAGAAATGGGTTCAGGACGGCCAACCCACCCACACTCAGTCAATTAACTATCTGTTCAGTCAATAGAGGCCCATTGGGCGCAACGCCTGAATTACTAGTGGAGGGTTTCAAACTCTTGGTGATGGCGCCTGATATTTGTTCTGCTGATTTTGGGGTCAAATTGGAACCATCAGGCAATCCGGCTGATGTTTCATTCTTCATGCTTTTACAACCATTCAAATTTTGGCTATCAGCCTGATTGCCACCCAAATTAGATCCGACTGATTTCAATTCGATAATCTCAGCACAGATTTCACTGATTCCCTGCAACAGTTCTGCTGAGGTGAGTGAGGAAATTGGGGGTGGGATTTAAAGTGGACGGGCTGTCACCCATCGCTCATCAACTATTTGGGCGAGATCGCCTTGGGTGATGAGGGGTATTGCCATCCTCTTCAGTGTTTTCTTACTTGGGAATGGAAAGACAGCTCGATTGAGAGCCAAAGGACACTCCCCAAGACTTACACTATCCCTGATTGTGGCTCCTTCTTCTCTAGATCCCCACTCAAACCTTTACTCTTCTCTCTGAGAGCTTTCCAATTATTGCTCTCTGCAATAATATCCTTGAGACAGAACAACCTAATAGAAGCTGATGTAGATTAACTATATACCAAATAGATAATATTACTGTTCTCTTAAATAATGTAAATGCTGTAAACACTGTTTTTATTATAGTAAATCCTAGGGAATATATATAGTGGGAAATCCGGCTGTTTAACCCTCAGTTGGCACCTCTTCAATGAAATGGCAGCCATTGCCATTGAATCACCCATCCTCATCTCAGCAGCGATGGTCTTCCCCATCCTGGCTAGGATCTTGTCATTGGATATCCTCAAGACCTCAAACAGAAAAAGTCAGAAAACGTGTTCCTAACGTTTCCCTCTTGATCCAAGCAAACCAACCATATTTGTCTAGCGACCTGCTTAGTTTATGGGACTTGTTACCAATTATGTCAGGTCACTCACCAGCCAATCAATCTGCTAGTTGCAGGCGGCATCACTCGCCTTGCAACTTGCTATTCATTCCCAATCAGTTGGTGATAAAACCTGACCAATCCCAATCAGTACACCTGATAGTTAATCACTATCAGATGCCCCTATTTTGTCAGCAACTCCGCCTAATGAGATCTTAAGTATTCATCTGGATTGATCCCAACAAACAAGACCAGGAGAATATCTCAAAATTCTTCAAACATAGTTACCCTGAAACTTGGGCCAACCAATTTCTGATTCACTTCGCCTTAGGGAATTTTCCCCTAGCGATACCAGGTAATCTAGCAGGCTGGGAATATGGGCAAAAATCCCAACAGAGTGTATAAGGAGAATGCTGATGGGAAGCGCCGAGTGGGTCCTGTGTACAAGGAAGGGATCTTGTGATGCTTGATGCTCATAACATCCCTATCAAGCAGCCATGCAAGAAGCTAGGACCAAAGAGGATTGGCCCCTACCGCGTTGTTAGAAAGGTGGGCCATGCCTCATACCATCTAGATCTTCCCCTTCATTTCAGATCTTCTTGGTGTTTCATTAGAGTAAACTGATGTTGTTTGAGGGCCCCCCACCAGAGACTCCTGAGGCCTATCTCGTGGATGGGGCACCAGAGTGAGATATGGAAGAAATAGTTGCCTCCCACCGCATTAAAAGAAGACTGGAGTACCTGGTATCCTGGAAGGGCTTTTGATGCTGCAGAGAACAGTTGGGTTCCAGCGTGCAACTGTGTGCATGCCCAAGATCTGATTGAAGCCTTCCACAAGCATTTCCCTCAGGCTGCCGGATCTCAACCCAAACTGACCGTTGCCACCATGAAGTTGGCCCATGCCCACAAGAACTTTTCCCTTGTGCAAGCCCCTGGAGGGGGTTGAGCCCCATCAGGAGGAGAGGGTAATGTCATGGTCCCATGACATTATAGTGGGGACCAACCCCAAGGATAAGGCTGGGCGCCAGGAGGCTTAGAAGGTGAAATTACAGGGCCTCCCAGACCTGAAGCATACCCTAGACCAACGCTGGGTACAGGCAAAATATGCCCAGGTTGGTACTAGTGGGGTGCCAAATGGCCAGCCCCTAACGTTGGCCCAGGCATTAAAATGGACAGTCTACTGAATTAATGCGGATGGTTCCATTAAGTTTGTAGAGAAACGGGGTTTCAAAACCCATTCCATTTACTAAACAATTCATTTAGGTCAAATCCAACTTCAATCAATCACTCAAGTGAAGTTAATTTTGGCTTTTTCAACTAATTTAGATGGTAGAATTGCCCTATTGGTGGGTCAGTTCTTGGGCCCTGCAGCAAACCCTTATTTCCCCGACCAAGTTTAAATAAGGTTTCCTCGACCAATATTCCTTGTTGGCTGACTTTCTCAAATAAAATTTCTCCATTTTTACTGTTTTTTACATGTTATTCCAAATCTCCTTATGCGGACCCCTTCAAGAAGGTCTCACGCTCCATTAAACTTGCCATTTTGAACACAATAAGATTATTACCTCGTGCACCATTGGTTTGTCCAAGTACCCTCCAATCTGGGTCGTTTACCCCTTCTCTCAGTGTGCACCACGACGTTTTTGGCTGGTTATTTATTGCATTTCTTTGCTTGAGTTATTATTGCTCCAGCACCCTCTGCTGGGCAATAATGATTTTTATTCTAATGGCTAGTTCCCTGGCATTGTACCTGTGCACCGAGAACTGCCATGCTGGGAACAGGAGAGTTATAGACACTCTTCTTACAAATTATGCAAGTTGAGGAGTTGGAAACTCATAAATATAAATGTGATCCATATGCAGCAACTGTTGCCAAAGAGAGGACCCCAAGAACTCTTTAGGGAAGGTGACTATTCCAGAAATACGCTGTTTGCATTTACAGCCATTTTGGATATGGCTCCCAAATTACTCCTCAAGTTAGTCAAGTAGCTGAACCAAGAGTTGTGCCTATAAATACTTTGAAGAAATTTAAAGCTATGCCAAAATTACCTACTTTCCATTGGGATAACGCCACTGCATTTTTATAATTAATTGACATGACAATGTTCAGGTACAGAAATTGTCAAAAGGCTTTGATGGTGATGAATTTCTTGGATACCAATTATCAGAACCTAGTGTTACCCTACCTAAAGGGGGCAGCTGGTCATACTCAGAGGCAAGGCGGCCATCACAAAAGAATTTGTAAGTCCCATGAACATGTCGAAGTGCAAACAGGAACTTATGGGAATCCAATTTCAGAAGGATAAATCCTTAGCAAGTTTTGCCAATTGTTTTACTAAAAAACAGATCATGGTTGGAGTGAAACTGTTAGATGATTTTAATGCACGAATTGTGCTGCAAGCAGCCCTTCAGCCTTATTGCAATTTACTTCAAATGATGTCTTCCATGTTTGATACCAAAATTACCACCTCACAGATGGTGGATCATTTGAAAATATTAGGAGCTACATTTGATGCCCCAAATAGAAGTTTTAAACTGAGTCCAGTGCAAAATTTGAATCCTACAAAGGGAACCAAAGGTGGTAAGAAGTCTAATAATTAAACCATGCTGGGAAATAAACCTGAAGAGTTTAAACGACTAGTAAGAAACAAAAACGTTCTTAACAGTGCAGAGGAAGAGGAAAATTCACTGTTCAATGCAGGAAGCCTAAGGAACAGATCAATGTAGTCCAGGCAAAAGATTCCAAACCCACACAGGAGTCAGGAAAAGGCCTGAGACCTAGACGGGGAACAGTCTAGAGCTGCAAAAAAACCTGTTCCCCTGATATAATACATGAAGAGATTGATGTTAATGATCTTTCATCAATGATGTTGCGCAGGATCAACTATATCAAGTGGTCATCTTAGATGTGAATGCAGTAACCAGATCTGGAACTAAGGGGATTGACCCTGAAATAATTAAGGAAGTTGCTCAACTGTATGCACAACAACCGGTAGACAAAATTTGAGCTGCAAGGAATCTGGAAGAATAGACTGAGGTCAAATTAGATGAGGCAAACTTGTCTATCCCCCTTAGCACAATCAAGAAATTTCTTTCCTGATCTATCAGTGCAAATAATTTACACCCTCAATTCAGCAAATAATGCCGCTATACACTCAGTAAATATAATTTTACAATACTCTGAGTATATGTATATAGATATACTGGTTAATTGAGTATGGGTGTGGGCAAAAGTTGAAAGTGGAGCGCCTATTAATATTGTCCCAACCAAGCTGGTGAAGAAGATGAGGATCTCTCCAAATTTAGAACATAAGAAAAAATATGAGACAGCCAGGCTGAATACCACCATCTCCTGTGGAGCATATAGTGCTCTACCACTCCAATTTGGATCCTTAGTGGTATCCACCTCTGCAATAGTTTTGTCCAACCAAAACTACAATATTCTGATCAGGATGGAGTTTTACAGAAGGATGGAGTTAAATGCAACTTCAAAGATGGTACGTTGACCATATTGGGTCAGACGTTACCATTGGTTTATCAGAAAGATAGGGAAGCTCCACTGACAATGAGGAATAACTTCATCAATCTGATCTACAATGATGGCATTGTCTTGATTCATTACCAATTAGTTGGCCGGAAGCAATGAGAAATGCTGATGGAAATCCTGTAAAATTGGGGAATTCCGTTGAGGATAAAGAATTTTAGAACCATACCGCCAGGATCACAGATCATAGTCAACACGGGGTTGAAATTGGAGATACCTGAGCTGCTGTATGGAGAAGTCAGAATCCCCTGGAAGAAGTCCAGAGTAGAGCCTTGGGTGGCTCCTGGAATAACTATGCTGAGCCATGGAGAAACTTGAGTTCTCCTGGCAAATTTGAGTGAAAAACTGATGAAGATTGAGAAGAGTCAACTTGCCACATTTGTTCAACTAATCCTGACAGCTGAATTGAGGAAATTCCACAACTTTAGGACTACCAATGAAATGGGATTACCAGCAGGGGTGAACAAAAGTATTAATCTATTAGTCAATTGAGAGCAACTCGCTGATCTGATGGACAACAGCAGGAGGAGGTGCTTGAATTATCCAACAGGTATCAGGAAGTATTTACTCAGGACAATCATGATTTGGATTCATGAGAAATGTAATCCACAAGGTTGACACCATGGGAAAATTTGCTGATAAGTATGAGAGCAATTTAATGGTTGAAGGTAGCTGAAGCGGTAGTGGAGGAAGAAATCAGTAAACTAGTGAGGCATGGGCTTCTAGTTCTGTCGTTGAGTCCCTGGGTGAGCCCTATCCTAATTGTGATGAAGAAAGATGGCTTTAATCGGGTGTTGATCAAATATCATATCTGAAAGAAATTATGAAGAAGGATTCATATCCACTACCATGAATCAACAATGCACTAGATCAATTGGGAGAAGCATAGTATTTCTCTGCAATGGATTTAATAGGATATTGGAAAATCGATTTGCCAATGGAAGACCAAGAGAAATGCACATTTATAACCTTGCAGGGACTGTATCAACAGATGAGGATGCCCCAGGGTCAATGCAATGCGCTTGCAACGATCCAGAGGTCTATGGACGCCATATTGAATGACCTGAAGTTGTCATGCATTATTTTATACTTGGACGATATAAATGTGTTCAGTAAGACATCTACTGACAATTTGCATCGCTTGGAAGAAATCTTCAAGAGACTATCCACGGCTAACCTAGAGATCAAGCTGAGGAAATGCTTTTATCTAAGAAAGGGTTGGAATATCTGGGATTCATAATCAACTATAGTGGAATGCATCCGTAAGCCCAGAAAATTGAAGCCATAGAGTAAATGGCTGTATTGAAGAGTATCTGATATATCCAAGTGTTCCTTGGAATGGTTGGATACTATTGAAGATTCATTTAGGATTTTGCAAAAATCACTGAGCCCCTCTTCCATTTGCTGAAGGATCTAAAAGGATTTGTCTGGAGTGAGGAGGCCCAGATTATTTTGATTAATTATGACATATTTAATTAATTCTCTGATATTGAATTATCTAAATTTTAATCAAGAATTTATAATACAGACTAATGCTTTGTTAATGTTGATTGGTGTTGTCCTGATCCAAGTGGATGAACTTGGGGATGAACATCCAGTAGCATATGTGAGTCAGAGACTCTCAGCAGCTGAGAGGAATTGCACTGTGACTGAGCGTGAATGCCTCGTGGTAAGTTACACCTGTAAACAGTTTCAGGTGCATTTCATGGAATGTAATTCAAAGTGGTGATGGACTGTCAAGATTTCAATATGACTGGACAATAAGCTAGTGTTCCAGTGGATTGTAAATTAGATGTGAAGCAAGCTCCAAGGACGAGTAATAGGTTAGAGCAATGCGAGGTGAATTGATTGAATCAATTTAGGGTTCAGTAATTGAGGAAATTCTGTTGAAGCCTCAACAATCGAACAAACTCTACACTGAAGCAAATAGAGATTGACTAAGCAAAATGTGACGAATACGTTGAAGAATACTGAGGGTTAAGGGTTGAGTGGTAGAGAGAAGTTGGGGAGGTTTTAGAAGAAGAAAAGAGAGGAAGAAAGAAGAAGGGAGTAGGAGTAAGTAGAGAGTGAAAGCAGAGATGGTCTGCTGGTTATATCATATAAAATAAAGTAGTGTAGCTGGGCCAATTGACTCATATTTTATATAAGTTTAATACATTTATTTGGGAGGACCAACAATCTCCATATCGTTTGGCCGTTGCTCAGTGGGCTAAACACGGTGCAACTTGTTCAGCGGAAACAAGTCATATCCGCCAAAAGTTAACATGAACCACTCCTCATTATGTTGGCTACAAGATTTTAAAAGAACCATAAGGATGACTGGCTTAATGGGCATTAAAGCTACAGGCTTACAGTTATGAAATAGTCCACAAAGCTGGAGCTTCTCATCAGAATGTGGATGGCTTATCAAGGTTACCAATGATCCAAGTAGTATACCAGAAAGTTGATGAGCTATTCCAGAGTATGGTCAAAGGAGAAATCAGGAACGAGCCCTGAGAAATCCAAGGTGCACTTCAAAAAGCGATGGAAAACACTGAGACCATGGATGGACAAGTTTTCAAGACAATTGATGGAAGATGGTTACTATTCCCAAAACTGTTAGAACAAGCAGCTATCATTCAATCCGCTCATAGGGTTGTCAGGAATGAAGGCCTATGGAAGATGACTGATCACATTCACCAGTATTATTGCTGAGAGCCCATCAACTACAATGTAGTAGATTATCTGGTTTGTTGTGTGGAGTTCCAGTTGCACAAGCCACACAAGAACATGACTGGATACCAACTGGTCCGCCCTGGATTTTCTTGGCATACTTGTCCATCAACATGATGGGACCATTAACCATGAGTACCAGGGGAATCAGATACATTATAGTTGTGATTGACCATCTGAAAAGATGGATTGAGATGAAGGCCCTAGAGAAAGTAGATGTGACAAGTACTGCAAGGTTTATCCTTAATTAAGTAGTATATTGACATGGAGGCCCACAGGTCTTGTTGAGTGATAATGGAATGAATTTCACATCTCATGTGATCCCATGATTGAATGAAATAATGAGGATCTGAGGAGTCATGTCTGTATCTTACCAGCTGGAGATGAATGGACTGGTAGAACGGGTCAATGGAATGCTGGCCGCAACGCTGAGAAAGCTGGTCACAGGAAGAACTTCTGCATGAGGATTGTACCTTAGTTTGGTGATGTTTGCATACAACATAAGTCATCATATGGCGATGATAAAAATGCTGTTCAAGTTGCTATATGGAGGGAAGGCCGCGTTGCCACCAATTTTAAATTTGGTAGTGGAACCAACATTGGGGATGCGTGCCAAGCAGTACCTGAGCTGATTGTCAAATAACCTGATTGAGATTCAATCACAATCAATCAATATGGCCTTGAAGAAAAGTATCAGAGCAAAAAAAATGATGAGAACCGACCAGCCTCAGTAGAATACCAAAAAGGCAAAAAAATTGCCTATTGTGATATGCATGGTTCAGGAGAAGAGAAATCTAGATGCATTGTGGTCTGGTCCATTTGAGATTATCACTAAGACAGCAACAGATGTCTATTCCATCAAGAACCTCTTGGATGGAATGATAGTGAATTGAGTTCATGCTAAGTATTGAAAGCAGTGAATGATGAAAAAAATTTTCAATGTGTTCCCAAAGGACCGCTGAACCATTGAGATGGTTATGTCCTGATGATTTGGTTAAGTCCAAAAAAGGATTGCTGAACTAAACTAGATGGTTAAGTCTTTAAATATAAGACCTCTGAACCATAGAAAACTGGTAGGTCTAAGTATATCTAGGAACCAATTTGGGGAATAAAATAAAAAAAGATGGTCCGCTAAACTGAGTGAATGTCAAGTCCCATATAAAAAAGAAGAAAAAATAAAAGATTAATAAAAATATAGCAAAAGAAAAATATTAAAAATGCACTGAAAAACTGATATAATATAATAATTTTTTATTAGTTATCCTCAACTCAGGGATGATTCCGCCTATGTCGCCTCTTGGGAAAGGGAGAAAGTATTGTAGTAGGAGTAAACAAACCGTTGAGATATATATTAAGATCAGATGCTAGAAAGGGCTAGACCTACTTGAAGCCAATTTCGTTGAGCAGAGGCTGATCCCTGTGAGAATGTGACTAGGGGAAGAGAGATGAAAATGTCAGTACTTGCCAAATGTGATACCCCAGATCAGGAAGGGAAGCACCAGAACAAGAAGAGGCAGTTGGCAAATAACCCTGAGTAATCTCAATATGGCACTGGAGCCAGAAGATTGGTCTTGAGCGCTTGCCAACGGCTTCATCAAGAACATTGGAAATATGGGCTAGCATTGAGCAAGGGATACTAGGTAGTTTTTCCAAATCATGCCCCAATCAAAGCCATCAGGGTAAGGTACCAATTGGATGCTCCAGAAATAAGATAGTCATGCAGGGAGAAGATGGCATCCTGCAGACAACGACTACAAGCTCCTTGGAATCAAAAGCAGAATGAGCAATGGAAGCTGGGTTAGGCTGGAAGCTTCATAGCTCAACTTTAAAGAACTTGGCTGGCAAATTGAAGAGCATATGCTGCAACGTCTCAATCTAAAGTGCTTGAGATATCAGAGGGGTTCAGAGCTATGAAAAGAGCCTTGGTTACTTGGGTCCTCAATTCTGCATAGGGGAGTTCAAAATGTTAGCAGTTTATGATGACCAGTTCAGTTGACTGAACAGCTGGTTTGTATACTGGCCAAGTCATAAAAGGAACTCTGGAAGCAAGCCCATTCTGGCTCAATTGATTGAGAGCGGAGGGCATTGCTTCAGGAGAAGTGATGATGATTGTAGGAGTATCTAAAAATGGAGCTGAATCCAGGAGAGTTTCAAAGTCTAAAGTTGGGAATCAATGATAGAGGGAGGATTGGTCGCAAGTTATTCAAGCTGATTGCTAACTTGGTTTCAATAGGGTTGGATACCAATTCTGGTAATTCCACGGAAGGACTGGCCACAGGTACTTGACTAGGAGTATGAATGCTGGGAGGACCATAGAAGAGTTTCTGTTGCACAGATTGACTCATCAGTTAAAAGTTAAGCATCTTTATCATACATGCTGTCAAGCAGCTGTTGATACTGAGACTTCAAATTTGACATATGAGCTGGACAATAGCGAAAATGTTAAACTTTTATGATAGTTGACATTATGCACTCTGAAATCATTTAAGCTTTAATTTCAGAAAAATTAATCTTAAAATTAATGAGATAAGATCTTCAGAGAAGAATTAAGATTGATATGAGCCAAGAAGTAAATATGAGAAAATAATAAGGGTGAATATAAAAAACTTTTCTTTCTCTTTGCAATCACTTTTTCAACCTATTCAATTCAAGTTTGAATCTAGTTTGATAATCTCACAGAAGATATTAGTCTGCGCCCATGTCAGGGAGCAGCTGGGCAAGTAAGGTAAGAGGAGCAGGTGGAAGGCCCGCAGCCTCAAACGTTCAAAAATGCTTTGGAGAAACTGGCGGAATAGATAAAAATTTTTAAAAACTGGTGGTCACTATTTCCCCAGAAATCCTCACATGGCAAGCACGATGCAACCAGTACATCAACACGCCACACTCCCAGCCACTTTTGTCGGTGGAATATGGAGTCCACATGTTTTTGGACATCCAACAAATGGCCTTATGGGAAAAATTTTGTGAAGATGTGCACACCTTTTTCCTGACCGCGGTGTACATCGCACCTCACTCCATGTCACATGGTTGGCTGGACCTAGGTTTCAAAAACAAAGAGGCAGCAGATAAGGCTGCTGCGGTGCGCGTAGTGGTTGACCTCCCTGAAGGGCAATGGGTTATCAAAACCAAACGCACCAGATGGATCAAATCAAACCAAATTTTCCTCACATTTGAATTTTTGCCTACTACAGTAAAATGTGACATTTTGGAACAACATCTGAAAGATGGTCTCGCCATATATGGCAAAATACAATCTTTTGAAATGCAACGCTTCACGCTGATGCCACACCTGTGCACCGGCAAAGCCATTGCAGTTCTGACCCTGACCGAGGAGATTGTGAAGGACCTAACCCAGATCCCGCACTCCACTTTTATTGATATTGCAGGGCATACCACCCACCCATTCCGGGTGACTGTGGACAGCGCGCCCCCATCTGCACCCACTGTGATGCGTTTGGCCATAAGGCGCATGCATGCCCCACCAAGGAGGGCATCACATTCCAAGAGCACCCCTCAGCGGCCATGGCCAGCGGAGAGGCGCACTACAAACCAACCGCAAGCACCAAAGAGGCTTTCTCGTGGGGAGCACAAGGCTGCTACTTACTGGTAAAGCCTATCTCCCCACAAGAGTGGAAGAAGGCCAAGCAGGCCCACAGGGCCGCAGCCAAGGAAGCGGCCAAAGCCACCACTGCTATCCCACACTCCCAATGCCAAGAGGACATTGAATTATTCGCGGTGGAAGCAACTTGGGAATCCATCAACTAATCAGATTGGGAAGCCCATGCTGATTGGGCCACTCAATCTGAGGATCTGATGGGGGACTCGATCTCACCCAATCATTGCACCCAAGCTCTGGTTGAAACTGATTTGGGGCCCATCCCAACTGAAAATTTTTTTGACCCGCTCAATGGTGCACCAAACTCATCGCACTGCAAAAAATTCGTCTGACGTTGGGGAAACAAAAAGTGAAGGCTAAAGCCAATGCAACTCTTTCTGCAAAAATTAATAAAAATCCCAATAGAGTTGCTGCTAACACCTGCGCTGCTGTGAAGGCTTGTGGGGATCTAGAGGAGGCTAGTGGGCCCGGGTGCCCACCCCCTTGCACCTAAGGTGTGATGGGGGAAACCTTCACTTTAGGGATGATGAATATTGCCGGACTCAAGGCCTCCCCATACTGGGCTAGGAAACTGAGTTTTTAGAACAAAATTTACCCATGGATATCCTGGCCATCCAGGAGTCCCACTATCCATGAGGTTCTGAGGAAGCTTGGAAAACAATGTTCCTCCCATCCCTATCATTTTGGTCAGAGCACTGTGGGGTGCTAATTCAGAAAAATAATTGTTTCAAATTTTTATCATCAGAAACCTTCCTCATTGCCAAGTCCTCGTTGTCACCTTCTCATGGGCTGATGTGGTACACGCTATCATCAACATCTATTCCCCAAACAGTGCATGAGAGCGTCAGGAATTTTTCTCATCAGTCAAATCCCTCCCGCTACCCCCTGATTCTTTCATAGTCAGTGATATGAACTGCTGGCTAAACACTCCAACGGACCGGTGGCCTTCCTCCTCCCACGCCCCCCAGGGCCACATTGAACTCCGCGTTCTAAAGGCCACCCTTGGGTTAATGGATGTGCTGCTGCGGCAAGCACTGCTGCTCGAAAACATGATGCGCCCCCACATCCACAACAGCCAATTAAGGTCCATGTCCTGCATCGACCTTATCCTTACACCAGTAAAATTCCAATACCACATATCCCACTTTCAAACAACAAAAATGGAATTCTCCGACCATCAACTGGTCTTGATAACCTACCACCTACCTGTCACAGCTGCTAAGGCCCCACATTGGTGCAAAATCCGCCCCTCTGAGCTCGCGTCACCAGGATTCTCCACATGGGTGGAATCAGCAACTTTGGCAAAAGATTTCATTGCACCATTTTGCGCGGACCCCATTTCCACATGGGCAACTTTCAGAGATAATACCATCTGCCACTCTTGCCACCTCTCCTCCAAACGCTCACAAGCCACATCAGCTGTCATTTTGCATGCTCTGGCAGAGTTGGCACACCTGGAGTCCAATATCCCAGCTACAGGATACAGCTCTGCATGGGGCCAGAAGTGGGCGGAGGCAGCCACCCACCTCAACGCGCTCGAAAGGCAACACAAACATTGGGTTTGTGTTCAGTACAGGGCTAAACGCATCACAAAAGGTGACAAGTGCACCGCACATTTTTTAAAAAAAAATTTGCACCATGCCAGAGCATGGCCTGCACACAGGTGTGAAGATCAGATGATTCCATTGCAGATACACCAGCCAAAGTGGCAATTGAAACACAAAAGTATTACTCCAAGTTGTACCTATCTGATCCAATTCAGCCAGCCGAAGTGGCAGAATTTCTTGACTGAGCCCACATCTGCACCATTTTCCAATACCCAGAAATAATGAATTTGATTACTCCAAACAAATTATGGACAGCCATTCACGGTGCACCAAACTGAAAATGCCCAGGCCCAGATAGCATTCCATATGAATCCTACAAAAAGTACTTCAAATATATATCCCCACTACTGCTGGCCTCACTTAACCAGAGCCTTTTGGAAACGCGCCTCCTGCCAGGAGGACAAGAGGCCTTCACCGTCACACTCTTCAAGAAAGGGGACAAGCTAGACTTAGCCAACTGGTGCCCCATTTCTTTAACTAACATGGATACAAAAATTTCAACCAAAATCATGGCTAACTGTTTAGGGATTGTAGCATCTGCCACCATCTCCCCAGAACAATTTGGTTTCATACCCAGAAGGTCAATTTGGGACAACGTGCACTCTGTGGCCAACGCATGCCAGTCCACAGCCTCTGGGGCACTTGCATTCTTGGACCAACAGAAGGCCTATGATAGAGTAAACTGGGAATACCTCAGGGCCTGCCTCCATCAATTCCGCTTACCCCCTCGCTTCATCAACTGGGTGATGCTGCTCACGGAATCTGCAACAATGGCAGTATGTGGACCTGGCTTCCTAACGGAAGTAGTCCGCCCTTAAAGGGGATTGCGACAAGGAGACCCCCTTAGCCCACTCTTATACAACTTCAGCCTTGACCCACTACTTCGAAATGAAAATGCCCAACTCACCAGGTCCATGTGCCAGGCCAAGCCCCAGTCAAGATGATGGCGTTTGCAGACAACTGTGTGGTTGGGGTGTCTAATAATAAAGATGCATGCGCACTTGAAGCCCTCATCCAGGAGTATTCCTGGGTAAGTAACGCTGCACTGAATGCCTCCAAAATCGAAATCATCCTCCTTGGTTGGTATCATAACTGCTGGGCCCATGCAACCAGCGCTCAGCCCGGCCCATCTGCTCGCACATGCGCTCGCCCTCCCAGCTCACCCCACACTGCCCCACTGGTGCTCCCCTTTGTGCCATGCCCTACCATAGGGCCAGTCCGCCATCTGGGCGTGTGAGTGGAGGCAGGCGGATATGCATCAGCAGTAATGAAGAGTTGTATTCTAGAAAATGTGATGAAGCGCATCGCCTCCCTCAGAGCCCACCCTACTTCCCTTACTGAGAGGGTCGTTTTGGCCAACTCTATGCTCCTCTCCAAAGTCTGGTTTGGAGCCCACGCCATCCCCTTCTCCCCATGCTTCTTCAAATCCTTGCATGCCCTGCTGCAAGGATGGCTATGGTCAGGTCGCCCTCCACCAGTACGGTTAGAGGTCATGTTTGGCCCTCATCAGCATGGTGGCATGGGCCTGCTTGACTTCAGAGCCCATGAGGCCAAGATCTTGGGTACCTGGATTGCAGCTGTCACTGCCCCTACACTCCCCTCCCAACATTGGTCCCGCGCAGCCCGCTCCAACTTCTCCCACGCCTTGGGCCTCAACAATTCAACTGAGCCCCCACTCCCTGATGAACTACCTGGCTTCACACCCATCGGCCACAGGTCCTCACGGTACTAAAACCCACTACAAACGAATCCTCCTCTCCATGCGGAGTGCTTAGTGGAGAATTCATATTAGCGGACATACAACCTGAAGAGGCCGCCCCTCACCCCAGTTCACACAAGAGGTATAGGGGCTACCCATCCATAATGGCGTGATCCCCACACGGCCCCATGTCCTATCCAGGGTGGACTACCTGGACATGATGGACATCCCTTACTCCATTGAGACCCAAAAAACTACCTGGAAATACGCACACCATCCTCTGTTGCAGCCTCAAATCCGTTCCCATGTGTGGCGCTGCCTGAGGCGGTTGTACTGTACAGCTGAGCGCTCTAACGCTTTACACTCATCTTGCGTCGTGTGCGGCCAGTATGGAACGCTGTTCCACCGCCTGGAGAAGTGTCCTACCTCTAAAGTGATATGGCGCGAAGTTTAACGTCTGCTTGGCCAGGATCAAACACATCCCTTCGGCCTGTCAAGAGATATGTTTTCTTTATCAATGGCCTCCCCCCTTCCACCCTCCCTCCGTGCTCTGGTGGTTGCAATAGCCATGTGGACTATCCACACGATTGTCTTGGATGCCATCGCAGGCTCCATTCCCACCCTCCCAGAAGCTGTCCACAGATTCCGGTCTCATTTGGTGGACCACTTTCAGGCGTGAATGTTTGGATACCTCCCACCACGTCGCTGACAGCTGGTCTACTCCTGGTTCCCAGTTTAGTTTATCAAATCAGACCCTTTCCTCCACACATGTTCAATTGTGGCTACGGCCCATTCACACGTTCCCTCCCCCTCCCCATAAGTGGCGTTCCCGCTGGCAACAAGAGATAGCATCGCTTCTCTGGGGTGCCTTCCATGTTACTAAGTTTTGTCTCTTTTGGGTTGACATTTGGAAGTGTCCATCCCCTGGTCAGCCTTCCTTGCAATAAATTTAAAATTTAAAATTTAAATAAGGGTGAATATAGATGAGCATTATTAATCATGCTACAAAACAAATATTGATGGCAAGAACCTCCTGCCTTGGACAAGGAGAAAAACAGGAAATTGAGGACGCTGAACCAAAAATCCAGAATATGACAGTGGGTCATATGCCATGACGGAAGGAAAACTGGATACTGGGATTAGTATTATCATGAGTAAATTGATCAGCCTGGAATAACAGAGGGTTGTGGGGAACGCACTATGAGGAGGTGGTAGTGAGGAGGAAAAGGAAGAGGGCCACATGCCGAAGGTTGTCATGAGCAGCATTGAGTGAGATTGACTGTGCTCTGCTAGAAACCAAGAAGTATTTGACCTGTTATCCAAAGTGGTACTCTTCTGTCCCAATCCCATTCTTGCTGGAAATCTAGGCAAGAGGGGGATGTGTTGGGGTTTTTGCCCACATTTTCAGCCATCTAGATTACCATGGGTTGCTAGGGGATGATTCCCTATAGTGAGTGAATTGCATATTGGTTGATCCCAATTTTGGGTTACAATGTTTGGGGTATTTTAGGTAATTTGCCTGGTTTAGATCCATCATGGATTGATCTGGGTAAATGCTTAAGATCTTGTCAGGCAGAATTGCTGACAAAATGGGGTCATCTGATAGCTGATCAATGATTAACTATCAGGTGTACCAAATGAGATTGTTTGGGTTTCAACACTGACTAATTGGGAATTTAAGGAGCAAGTTGTGAGGCGAGTGATGACACCTATAACTAGCAAATCGTCCAGTTGGTTTGTGACCTGCCATAATAGGTAACAAGTCCCATTACCTAAGCAGGTTGCTCACCAAATATGGTTTGTTTGCTGGGATCGAGTAGAAAATGTTAATGACACGTTTTCTAACTCTTTGCGTTTTAGGACTTGAGGATGTCTAATTAAGAAATCCAAACCAGATGGGGAAGACCATCGCTGGTGAGACGTTGAAGGGTGTTTCAGTGGTAACGGCTGTAATTTCATAACTTAGGCGCCAACTGAGGGTTGGGCGCTAAATTCCCTTTATAAATTCCCTAGAGAATTCACTTAATAAAAAACAGTAATTAGCAGAATTCATTAATAATTCTATTCATCTAAAGGCAAATATTGCTGTGTGCTTTAATTGGGAACTCTTTAGAAGGATAAAGAGTAAGGATCAAGGATCCTGAGAAAAGAAGCTGAGCTGAGACAGAAATTGCTGCCGACTTCATGTCACAAGAGGAAAGGCCATAAGCTAGGGATCTGAGCGCGGATCAAGTTAGGTGAATAAATGAATTAATCCCTACTGAGGACATCTAGAGTATTTTGAGGAGAAATAAAAGTCAAGCGTTGGACCAGAAACTAGAGATCTATTCAACTATGGATAATAACCTTCATACTATTATTAATTGTATATCATATATCATTAGACAATGCAAGTAGTGCACAAACTGAACTTGTGCAGTTATCAAATTAGAGGATAATATTTGTGATCAAGCAGCGAAGCCCCTAGATTTTTAAAATAAGGTAACTAGTCCGTTTAAATGCCAAATCCATAACATGGTATCTGGGCTTTATGCACTTCACCTGGACCAACCTGGGCATATTGGGCAAGAACTCAGCGTTTGTCCAAGCTGTGCTTTAAGTCAGGAAGGTCCTGCAGCTTGACCTTTTGGGCCTCCTGACGCCCAGACTTGTATTGGCTGTTAATACCCTCAATTAAGTCATGTAAACATGACATTACCCTCTCCTCTTTTTTGGGCTCCACCCTCCTCTAGGGGAAATTTGGTAAGGAAAAGTTTTTGTGAGAAGGGACCAACTTCATGGCAGCAATGGATTGCTAATACTTATATTGCAGCCTCTGGGAAACGCTCGTGGAATTCTTCAATTAGATCTTAAGAATGGGTGCAATCACACACTGGGACCCAACTTTTCTCCACTGCGTCAAATCCCTTCCAAGAAACAAGATACTCAAGCCTTCTTCTTACCTGATGGGAGGTTACAATCTCATTTCCTTCTCACTCTAGCGCCTCATCCACGAGATAGGCCTCTGGAGTCTCTGATGGGGTGCCCTCAAACAACGTAAGCTTGCTTTCATGGAAGACTGAAAAAATTTGAAACAAGGAGGGGAGATCTAACTGGTATGAGGCAAGCCCAAATTTTTGACAATGCGGTAAGGCTCAATCCTTTTCAGTCCCAGTTTTTTGCATGGTATCATGATTGAAAAGTTTTTAGCATCCAGCATCATGAGGTCTCCTTCCTTATACACTGGTTTAACTCATCTCTTACCATCAGCATTCTCCTTGTAAGCCTGCATGGCAGCATCTAAATTTGTGCTCACCCCCTGGTGTACTTTCTTGATCATTTTGGCAAAGTCCACCACCGCTTCCACCTTGGATCCACAAGTGGGATCCATGTTGAAGATAGTATTGAAACCATAGTTGGTGAAGAAGGGAGAACAACCAATTGATGTATGTTGGGTGTTGTTATAACTGAATTGGGCCTTGGGAGATTGGAAACCCAATCTGAATGATCTGCGGCGTTGTACCACAAGAACTGCTCCAAGCACTGGTTCACTCATTCAGTATGACCATCTGATTAGGGGTGATAGGCAATATAACGGTAGGGATGAATTTGCTGAGTATTACACAACTCTTCCCAAAAGACAGAGGTAAACTGTGGTCCACAATCGCTAATTATTTCTTGGGGTCCCCGTGAAGAGAAAACATTTGAGTGACGAAAAGCCTAGCCATCTCATCCGCGGTAACCATGGTTCTGCAGTAAATAAAGTGGGAGAACTTTGTAAAACTGTCCACCACTACCATGATGGCATTGTAGCCATCAGACACAGGCAAGTCCACAATAAAATCCAATGATAAAAAAGTCTAAGGCCATTCAGCCTTTTGAACTGGCACCAACGACCCTGATAGTGGCTGGCAATTTGGTTTTATTTGGTTGCAGACCAGGCACTCTTTACAATAACTTCCCACCTGCGTGGCTAACCCTTTCCAATTGTAAGTGCAGCGAATCAGCTCTAGTGTCTTCGCCTTCTCAGGATGACCAACGGTGATTCCGTAATGATGGTCCCAGATGATTTCCAAGCAAAGTGGTCTGGCGGGAACCCATAGGCGCACCTGAAACCACACCATCTCATCCTTCATGTGTTAACCACTGGTAATATCCGCCTGATTCAATGCGCAATTATAAAGGACCATAGTATATTTGGCTGACAGCGGCTGGGAAAGAACTAACTTTCTGAACATACCATATTCCTCCACATTTTTAGAGTAGAAAGCGCTGGCCAGTAGGCCGAGGGAGAGGGAAGTTGAGACACAATATCACCTGGTGAAATTATAAAATGGGTGTTATGCACCTCTAAATCCTTAGGACTGGGAGCTAGTGTAGGGTTGCAGCTCAGTGCATCCGCCAAACCATTCTCCTTGCCCTTGATAAACTCATAGGAAAAAACAGATTGAGCTAGGGTCTCATGCCAGCGGGCTTGCCATGGGGTCAAGACATGAGTTTTGCGGTAATACAGCAAGGCAAGGTGGTCAGTAAATATGCAGAAAGGTTAAGATGAATCATAAAAGTGTTGCCGCTAATAAGTAAGCGCTTCAATCACTGCTAATAACTCTTTATTTTATATGGCATAGTTTAACTCATGCAAAGGCATCTTCCTGGGATTATATCCTAACGGATGCTCTATTCCATCTTTGCCTACTTGTAATAGGGCTGCCGCTATGGCGAAGTTGGAGGTATCAGAAAGCTACAATAAACTCTTTATAGGGTCAACATGGCAAAGGATGGACGTGGACAACAGGGTGCACTTTACCGCCTGGAAGGTATCCTGAAAAGTTGGGGACCACTGTAGCACTTTTGTCTTACTCACATTATACAAGGGCGCCTCCATTTCAGAAAGATTTGGTGTGAATATCTTGAGGAGCATACACGTCCCCAAAAAACTCTTCAATTCCTTGACTAAAGTTGGGGTGGGCCACTCACAAATTGTCTTCTCCCTGTCTGGAGTTATCATGTGCCCTTGGTCAAACACGACGTTGCCCAGGAAGGTGACCTGGGTCTTGAAGAATTCACATTTACTTATTTTTTTAGCAAGGTCAGCTGCCCTCAAACGCTCCACCACCTGCAGAAGGTGTACTGCATGGGACTCATGGTCATGGGAAGATACCAAAATAGCATCCATATAAGCTACCGTGCATACCCACAGTAGATTTCCCAAAGCTGCATCAATATGTCGTTGAAAGATAGCATGGGCACTTTTAAGCCCAAAGGGCATAATGCCGAAATTAGAAAAATCCTTTTCTGACACAGAATGTGGTTAACCATTACTAGCCCTTCTTGGTCTGGATATGATTGGAAACGTTTAAACAATCCAGTTAGGAGAAGACTCTCGCTTTCTCCGCATAGTGTGCAATCTGTGAGTCCAGTGGGATGAGATGCAAGTCTAGTACTGTGACGTAGTTGAGATTCCCATAATCTGCACATGAGCGTAAGGTATCATTGGCCTTCTCCACAAAGAGAAGTGGGGAGCTTACTGGAGAGGTTTGCTGAAAAATTGCGCCTTTGGCTAACTGCTCCTTAACCCACACATCAAAGGTCGCTTCCTCCTGTACAGTCAAAGGGTAAATTGGGGAAGATTTATGCACCAGATCGACGGTGAGCTTAAATTTGCAATCAAACCCTGAATGAGCTGGTAGTACATTGGATGAATCCGCATCAAACAAAAATTCTAACCCCTCCAAACAGAAAGGTGATGGTACCTCCAGAGAAGGCTTCAGTAATGGAGCAAGACTGAGTGTATGGATATAGGGCCAGTAGGGCAGATCTCCCTGAGAGTTTTCTTTACCCAAAGGGACAACTAATTTGTGACCATTCTTCAAAGTTAAGGACAAGGTATTGTCTTTCAAGTTGGTTCTGACGTCAAACTTTCGCCACCAATCTACACCAAAAATGATGTGGAACATGAGTTTTTTAATAGCTTGGAAGCGGTCTGCTAAATGATATATGCCAACTTGATAATCGACTGACCACATAATTTTCAGCGTGGGAATACCTTGGGAAGACCCCTTAACCATATTACCTGGTAAGTAACTCAGCTCAAGTTAGTCAGCTAGGTCTTGATCAATAAAATTCTCAGAAGCTCATGTACTCACCAAAATAGTTGTGCTGATTTTCCGTAAAGGGGATGAAAGGGTAGCAGTCCATAAAAAATATCCAGAATGGTCTTTATCTATAGAAGACAACGCCAACACTTCACCACAAAAATCTTACTCAGTCATAAGCATGCCTACAGGGTATGTTTCTGCATCATAGAATGGAGAGGGATAGTTGGCCTCTCTTAGTACTGGGGTCACATATCCCAATATCTTCAGCAATTGCATAAACATTTTTATATTGAAGAAGTAACTCCTTCTCCACCTCCTGTGTTCTGCGGATCATAGTAATGGTCAAGCGTGGGCTCTCTGGGGTGATTTGGTATACTGAAATGGGTTCCATATCTGAGCCATAAGAGAAGATATAGGGCTCGTTTTTATATAAGGAATTGACATTATAAAACGCGTTTTAGGCCAAAAACGACTTGATACTCATTTTGGCAACGAGTTGTGCACCGTTATCCAAGACCATCAC
The DNA here is from genome assembly GCA_022478985.1 of Massospora cicadina. Lineage (NCBI taxonomy): Eukaryota > Fungi > Entomophthoromycota > Entomophthoromycetes > Entomophthorales > Entomophthoraceae > Massospora > Massospora cicadina. The sequence continues at coordinate 136,997 of JAKSZP010004051.1, read as the reverse complement.
CACCAGGCCCTTCATTGATGATCCAGCCTGCACCGTCCAAACATGGTGCTAAGGAAAAAAAAATTTTAATTTTATCAGTTTTGTTATTATCAGAGGAAGTTGGGGAATCACAACTCTCAGATTGCAAAGCATCTGTATCCACCAGGTATGAGAAAGAAGGGTGGGTACTTTCCAGTCAGAAGTAGCAAGAATAACGCTGAGATGCTCCAACTTTTGACAAAATGAGAAAACGGTGGTGAGCCCCACTGTAGCTGTGACCAACATCTGGTGCACCCAATTCCCACTTTGTGAAAGTCCTGCACAGATAATATTCATTCATGTAGAATAAAGCGGTTAGTTGTCTAATGTCAGGAGAGTGTCTATAATTCTTTAGTTCCCAGCAAGGTGGTGCGTGGTGCACCACCACAATACCAGGAAACTCATCGTCATTTTATGGAATAAAGGGCACCGTGAAGGGTTCCAGAGCCAAAATAACCGTGCAAGGGTGTATAACGCGGTGAAGAGTAGTTGGAAACTAATAAACAGAAATGCTTGAGTTGCCCCACAGGGGAGCCCCTAACCAAGCGGAGATCAGTGCTGGCAGGTTTGGGTGCCTCAGTTTGGAGGGACCCAAGGGACCCAATGGTGCACTTGATCTTGTAAATACTTTAGTGAAAATGGGATGCCCATGTTGTTAAAGACCTCTCAAGGAGGTTTATGTAAAGGTTCACACTAGCAACAATAAATTTTAAAAAACGTAAATGGACGGGGGCTTTTATTTAAAGGGAAGACAACCATTGAGGAAGGTTGGTCGCAAATAATCATATTCAAACAATTTTGGGTGGAATTAATAAAATGGGGAAAGTGGGGTTAAGCCCAGGTGCACCAATAAGTGCATGCTTCCATTGGGCAGGGTACTATAACTAGCAGTCAACCAAACCCAGGTTATGGATTAAAGGCAAGGCTGACCTGAGTTGGAAATTTCAAAAATTGAATGGGTTTATAAACCTCATTTTCCTATCAATCAAACCAAACCATTGTGGTTAGTAAGGTAACTAGTCCATTTTAACGCCAAAACTGTAACATGGGGCTGGGCTTTATGCACTTCACCTGGACCAACCTGGGCATATCTGGCCTGCACTCGGCGTTTGTCCAAGCTGTGCTTTAGGTCAGGAAGGTCCTGCAGCTTGACCTTTTGGGCCTCCTGAAGCCCAGTCTTGTCTTGGCTGTTGGTACCCTCAATTAAGTCATGTAAACATGACTCTAAGCCAAGGATGATATTATTACTGGCTTTGAATGCAGAGGGTTCCAATAAGGGTGAACGACAATGATTCTGCTACCTAGGATTTTGAATACCAGCAACTGATGCTGAGGATATTTAATGATTAATTTTAATAATATATATATATATATAAGGTTGAACTGGCAATGGATGCAACGATGCATTATTGTTATTATTTGGCATTTAATTGGGATAAATTTTTAGGGAATGGTTACCAGTGGAATGCTAATGATAGGGTTGGTTTGCTGGCAATAACTGCTGATGATTATTGATAGGCAGGCATTAGATTACCAATAAATCACATAAAATACAAATACTTAATTTTCCTTTTAAATAAAGATTTTTCTCTCACCCACTCTTTTATTGTTTTAACCCTTTGACCTACAACCACAAGTCTCATAAATGGTCAATTGTTTGGGTCAAACTGTTTATCATATGTGAGACTTGTAGAATAACTCAAAGGGAGGTCTTTCTCTTAAAAATTTTTTAGACCATACTTTTAAAACTTAAATTGTAGGAAAAAGGGTTAAGGAAGCCAGTGGGCAACTTCATTAGAAGAATAGCTGAAGATCCCCAGGGTAGGTTCTGATAAATGCACCTAGGGATATTTAGCGCTACCAACCCAATGCCTGGGTGCAGGGAATCCCCACAGGAACTTGGCCAACTGGCCACCAACAACAAGGGACTGATGGGATTAATCCTGAGGGGGATGATATGGAAGAGCTGAGGATAGCCTAGAGAGGTGTAGGGCTAGCTGCGTGCCTTCCAAAGGGTTAATTCCACCAAGGTGAAGTTTTTGGTCTGCTATATTGATGGGTTACCTGTGATCCTGTTTTGAAAGGTAGCCTAGATGGTGAAATAGCAAGGGTCAGCAGTCATCATACTGTTTGGCCTGGCATACTAATGGAGTTCTTGATGTAGTGGATGTATAATTTGCAACAGTACCCTCTTCTTGGTTTAGAAATGATACCACCTCCAATTAATAAAGATTTTGGGTTTGTCATGGGTTCATATCAGATTCATGGTAAGGGGTCAAAGGATCAGCCTAGCTAATCTGAGTAACTTAGCCTGTACCAAATCTTGTTATTATTATCTTTATTATAAGGTGGTTGGTTTAGGAATTATGTACTGCATCTGAAAAGAGGAAAATAATTTTTTGAACTAAATATGAACTAATTTATGACAGAGAGAATACTACCCCTATTATGGCGAAAGGAGATTAAGGGTTATGGTAAGGTTTGCATGTAAATACTTAACCTATTGCTAAATGGTTGATATCATTAGCCTAAGCATGTCATCCAGGCAAGGCTCAAAGTTGGTAATTGGGGATTTAAGTCAAGCTACCAGCGAATACTAATTTTACCATGCAAAAATTAGCCTTAGAATATAGGCGGTGTTGATATTTGGGTTTAACTAACTCTTAAGATCAATCATAGCACTAATACCCCCAAATGCCCTATAAACCTCGCTGCTACACTTGCCCCGCCACTGATATCCCTTAGCAGATTGATAGGGATTGATCTGCTGTCAGATATTTTGCTAGCATTTTCTGACCATAAATTTAAGCAATTATGAATTAGTCAACATATTTTTATGATTTTGGTGGATAAAATCCTATAAAATGCCATATGAATGTTCTATCCCCCAACCCAGTTCCATTCCATTAATTGATAATTACCTGAATTTTCCAGTTAAATCTGCCATGAATAATTCATCTGATTGCAAAAAGTTACCAAAATTATACAGTTGAGTCTTCCACAAATGATCCTACCAACTAATATCCATCATGCTCTAAAGATGTACCTGACCTCTGTCCAGACTCTTACAGTGACATCAGCAGCCTATTAGTGGACTAAAAATGGGGAATGTAGGAAGATTCAGGTGTTGCAGAGAAGGTTGATGCATGGACTATCTTCAAAGAGGTTTTAGCATATATATTAAAAAAATCCGTGGATTTGAATGGGGACAAACGTTGTAATGCACCATCTGGTGCCTACTAATTCCAAAAGAATGTAGAACCCCCTTAACCAGTTCTACAACGCTGGAAGTATATGACAAGACTAAAGCTGTTTGGCAAGTATATCCTTAATATACTGGTTTCCATTACACCAGATCCCCAATGCTGATTGTACCCAGTGAGACTGCAGCCAATTTGGAGAATTTAATTAATAAACGCTTATTTTTGAACTGACTTTATGTTTATTTTCAAAGTATACTGTCTTCATAAAGTCATACCTGTATGAGTGCCAAATATACCTTTGCATATCTCGCCCAGTTGCAGTGCTGAATGCAACAGGATATAAGGTACAGAAAACTTTGTTAATATCTAACCTTACAAGCTTAAATTCCTACTTCTTTGATGGTGATCTATGTTTTGTTATATATTTTGTAGCATCATATAAGGTGTACAATTTCAACTGTAAACTCTGGTAAATTAAAGGTGGTTACCAACACGGTATACCTGGGTGATCTTGTGTAAAGTAAAGCAAATGATTATATCGTTAATTGACCCAGTAGCCTTAACAGTGAGGGTAGGTGGGGCAATCTAGTTTGTCTATCGTTTATCAGTATTTACAGTCATAAAGTACTAATTGGATGTTTATAGAATCTTACAAGGTCATTTGACACTTTCCAAGTTTGATAACCTAATTTGCATCATCACCCTCATATAATGCTATCAGAATTTGGTTAATTAAACAATAAGCTTAACTGACTAATCAATTTCTGAAATATCTCAATTGCTACTATGCTAGCAAGATCCTAAGTTACTACAATATTTTTAATGTAGACCATTTACACTTCCAATGGGGTCACTAAAAAGTTGTCTAGTATGGATATCAATAATCATGGTTAGAATACCCACTGCATTTTCAAATCATAATTAAGTATATTGTTATTGGGCAACTTTTAACTGGAGCCCTAATTTATAGCCAAATAGTTGTTATATTTTATAAATACATAGTTCAATACAGAAATTGGTTAGGTAGCCTAAATTAAACCTCACGGTAATAAATGCACTTGTGTACCCATATAATTTTAATACAAGCTCGGGACAGTCTGTGGAGAGATGATAATGGTATAATAAGTATCAGTAGCAACGCTAAAGGAGGTTAGTTTATATTATCCTGCATAAGGTCTTAGTAATATGACTCTACCAATCTAATAAAGATATCTTTCCCCATTTATTTTATGTTTCTCCTACCCTCTACTTCTTGAGGGTGGTAATCCTAAAGGAGATTAGTTGAACCTATCTTGTAATTGGATATAAAAGTGAGACTCTTTCAATTAGTACTTTTATCTTCTCCATTTATTTTGTGATTCTATATCCTTAGCTTTTGGAGGAAAGGCAACCCTCATATCACTATCCCATTATTTATAAATAACAAACTTTAGATTATACATAGTTTAATTTTACAACAGTAATAAACTACAAGGGCCACTTATTAAGCAAAAGGCTGATAAGAATAAGGATAGGCCTCCATTCTGGGTGTGTGAGTAACCAATGAAGCGCCCAGAATGCAAAGTTCACAGTATGTCTAACAACTTTGATGTGGGGCGCTCTAGAATCCATTTGAGGGCAAAAAAGTCAAAGTGCAACAAAGGCCCTCAAGGAAAATAAAATGGCTTGATGGGGCAACCAAGATGTTAAAATTGGCACTGGGGCATTATATTTTCAGGTGCACCAGCTGTAACCACAAAAATAAAAGGCATTGTTGATGACAGTAACCTTACAAAATTTATAATTGAAAACCGTGTTAACAGAAGTATGGTTTTATTAATAAAATAAAGAAGCACACTGTAGTATCTGATACTGCTAGTGGCTCAGGGGCTCATTAAAGTAAGCTTCTTATTTGTAGGCCGCTTTAAGAAAAACAGAAAGAGATCCTCAGGATGACAATACTTCCTAGATATGCTCTTCTTGCTTCCAGAGTTTTTAATGGTGCAAAATTACAGCTTCCATGCATCACTTAAGAATGGACAATAAATACATGATATCTAAATTAGGCCAAGAAAGCAAATACTCAGGGCTTAAGGCATCTCCATAATAGTAATAATATGTCAATTGAAATTGAGACACCAGAAGATGGCATAATAAAAATTGGGAACCTATTACTGATCTTTTACGCCAGCGCAGGGAAAATTAGGATATTAATATTATCTGAATACAATAGGTGATATGAAAACTGAAGCCACGTGCTACAGTATTCTGTACATTAAGGAGGTGGACGTTGCACCGATGGGAATAGGGAATTTGATCTTCCAACATAAATACTACTGAACAAATGCACTGCAGTGGAATTACCATTAGAAATTCAATAAATCTTTGGCAAATACCTGTGAAGCCAGAGGCTGCAAGTTGAGATAGTTTATATTAAAAACTCTCTATCTAAATATTGGTTAAAATATAAAATTAAGTAGATAAAATAATATAACAGAAGGTTGGTAAAACCAGTTACAACATTTTCTCCACTTGAATAAACATCAGGGAACAAAGATGAGTAGAATTCAGCTAAATCTTTGAGAGCTAGTGGACGTTGGAATTAGAACACTACAGATACTTCTTCAGGAACTTTGTGTGCACTCAGTTAATAAGGTGATCTTTAACAGGATCCTTCACAGCGTAGGCACCTATAGATATCTTCTTGATGATCTTAAAGGCCCTTTCCATATATGCTACAGTTTTCTAGTCTGTCAAAACCCATGGTTATTGTATTATAAGACCAACTCTCCTATATCTAAGTGGGGTAAGGTATGCCTGTATTTGTTATTGCACTCTCAAGACCTTACTTTTCTAAGCATGTGCATTAAAATAAGCTCCACTCTTCATCTGAACTAAGTTCTGCATCAGCTTCTTTAGCTTCTTGGTCAGACTCATATTCTCTAGATTACAAAAGAATATAAAAATTGAGATAAGCACAGGGTTCTTCTCAAAAATAATGTAAATGGAGAATTCCCATAGCCAAGTGGAAAGAGGTGATATAAGAAAAGATGTGGAAGGCATGAAAAGGTTAAAGCTAAATGCCTTGGCCATAATTAACTTCTAAAGGATACCAACAAGAGTACCATCTATTCATTCTGGGGCCATTGGCATAAGGGTGATAGGGTGTAGACATTACAACTCATATATCCATCAATTGTTAAGCTTAGAATAATTTGAGGTGTAAAGTTAGCCAGATTATCCGTTAAAAGAGACTGTGGGCATCTATACTGATAAAAAATTTATAGTATTAACTTAGCGGTTGCCATGGCCTCTAAGTGTCAGGGGTTATGCTAACTGAAAGGAGACTGGCCATATTAGCTGGGTGTTTCAACGCTCAGTAATTGGCCAAGCATGGCATAGGATTAGCAGAACTAATAACCGTTGTGTGAGATTCAAATAGGTTAAGGTGAGTAGAAAATTGGATCAAAAAAATACTGAATGCCCCATAATAAGCCAAAAGGCTTTAATGGGGCAACTATGGGTCTTACTGGGACAACCCTCACAGGTGGAAGAAGTATGGAGGGTAACATCCCATCAGAGATTTGCAGCTATCCAGTATTAGGAGTGAACAGATTTAAAGAATGGGAAATTTAGAAATGGGTGGATTTCAATGAAAAAAACAGCAGATCATCTGGTAATTAATATTAACGGCATCTGCAGAATGCCTAGCGGATTGGACCAAGTTTATAGTAGATTGACAGAGAATTTTTTAGATTATAGGCATCTGTGGATAATCCAGTGGATCAGCTGATGGAATCAGGAAGGCCAAAGTATGTGCGCTCCACTATATTGCAGAGAACTGCAGGATCAGAAGATCATAATATCTACTCCAAAAATGCTTAGACTATATCACAGATTGTAGTGGTCATCAGCAAATTGCATCTTCTACAAAAAAAATTAAAGGGTCAGAGGGGTGGGTCTCATGGCAAATTACTGAAAACGGTATTTATAACAAAACAAAGAGGAAAGGAAACTAAGAAATGAACTGGCAACCTACTTTAAAGAGAGTGGTTGCCTATATAGTAGGGTGGTAAAAGGGATCTTAGAGCTTTAGGGGTGATGAAGCCTCTACTGGGCACCCTAATTAGCAGGATGGGCTTTTCACAATGGTTTGAGGGGAGAGAAAAGGCATCAGAGGTTTCAGATAAAATCCAAAACTTTTTGATAATATGCGTATTGGATAATGGAGAGATCTAACAGAATGCTACTGAACCTAAACAGGTATCACCAGATGGGTAAGTTGCCAACACCAGTTCTGCTGGGTCTTATGCTATCAATATTATGAATTTTATAGGTTTTGGTCAAAAAAGGTATAAATCATGGGTTTGATCTGCAATCAAACCATTTAAATAAACTCAATTCATTTTATAGGGAAAATAGGGCTTATATGGGAATTTAGGTGAAGTGGGGAAGTTTTTGGATATCATCAGTGATCAGGCCACTTTTGGGGTGATCATTAAGTTACTGAAGAGGCTCCTCTACCGAACCACCTCTCTGTATAACTCTTTAATTAATTTTATTAGATCAAAAGAGAAAATGAGGGTCAGAGAGGGAGGTTCTTTGATAGCCAGGGCAGTAACTCACCACTCATATATCACATGAGCTAGGTTGATGATCTGAGAGAGGGGCTCTATTAGGGGCCTGGGTCCCTTCCTGCTTCTGTATAGAAATTTTCACAATCTAGCGGGAGTGATGGGTCATCTGGACTTACACCACCATACTTAAAAAATAAACCTTGGCTTAAACCTAGGCTTTTAAGCAAAATCAGGTTAAGGGTAGTATCAGGTAAATATAAGTTTAAATAACAACTATGTAGCTTACAATAGTTCTGTGCTACCAAATTCAGAGGATAATTAAATTTTCTTTTAAGATGTTACAACCTATAAATATATGCTTCAATGAATAATACCACCTTTTTACTTTATAGATAGCAATATTATGATGAGCTTAACTTATACCACTTAAAGCCTTTTAATAGCTTAGCCTAACCTTATGCCTCTTTTTTAAAAGCTGCCAAATGGTTATTGACACTTTCATGTCCAATGACACCTACATGTTGCCACTGGAAACTAATTTTTGGTTTTCACTTGACAACATGTTGGTGTCACCATACATGAAAATGTTAAATTACTACCAGATTAGCCTGCTGCCCCAATGTGGGCAGCGGTGACCAACCGCCTAGCATTTTCTGCCCTGATGGGAAACATGTTCAGAAGGGCTCAAATAGTCTGTCACACTCTTCTGGCCAATTTTCCCTCCATGGGACTTAGCGCTTCATCTTTCATGCATCCACCCAACCCACACCCATCCTCTCGCCCTTCCTTGTTCCACCATTCTATTTTGCCTCCATGTCAATTGCATACATTATTCCTTTATTCTAGAAAAGCAATAATTGAACTTGCCACCGCTGCCTTTTCACCAGCTGGATTTATTGATTTCCACCCTTTTTGGAGCTATTTTGACATTGGATTCCAAATAGAGGAGTATGTTGCAGCAGCAATGACTCCATTAATTTAAAAAATACCCTTAATCTTACTGCCCATAATCGTCTCTCTTCTGATACCACCCTGGTAATGTCATTTGCAAACCTCCCTTCAAATCCTTCATCACAAATTTTGTATGAAGAATTGATATCAGGGATTTTGGCTTTTTGGCACTCAACCTAACCTCATCTACACAGTTCCCTCTGGTGTTGAGCACCTTGATGCCTCTCGCACCACTGCAATCATCATTCCACACCACTCTTCCATTTCCCAACAAATCCCCTCATGTGCTCACATTGCTGTGGCACCAGAGCATTTATTTTTTACATGTGTTTACAACAGTTAACAGATTTGTCCCCTCTGTTTTGAGTTAGACCACTCTAAAAAGTCCTGTCCCTATGCCACTACACCTGTTACTAATTCTGAACCCCTGTCAATGGCATCTGAATGGGGTGTTTTGTTGCCACCATTGACTCAACATACTCACTCACTGGGCCAGCACAGGAAATCTGGCCTCACAAAAACCTCCACCCACACTCACTACCTGAATTTAACACACCAATAGGAATCAGTCTTGGACCACTGTTCACCCCCAAGAAACTCTCCATTTACCTACTATTACCTATCCTAATTCTGCCTCCCCTTTTCAAGAGAACAAAAATCCTTGGACCCTATTAGGCAAGGTTGCTGAATTAGGTGAGATTGTCATAGAAGGGTTGATGAATCAGATGAAGAACTCAAGATGGATCTAGTACTAAAAAAAGAACCCAAGATGGATATGAATTGACTGAATTTATTAACTCAGATTTTGACAAAACTATCTCACAGATGTTATGCCTTTAAACCCAATGCCATCCCCTTTCAAAGTGACCACCAGCTTGCCTTAGCAGCGGTGGCCTCATCCCATCATCACCACCTCCACAGCGCAGTAGCAAAATCTGTTGATGAATACAATAATGAGCTAAACAAAATTAACTTTCTTCCTGCTTTTACTGAAGAAGAACATACTGAAATTCTCAATTTGGCTGATGCCGCCATCACCTCTGCCATGCATGTTGCTAATCTAGCAACATTTACCCTAGATACTGTAATCACCTTGCAAAATATTGTCATTTTTGACTACTCCCTGATGCCCACCTTCAGGCTGAACATCATGTGGTAAAATTATCAAGGCTATCCTCCAGGCTGAAATTGAGGATATCAATAGTTTTTATATAAACCTCAACCTACACCATGCTGACACCCCAACACCCTTGCTCCTATCTGTAATCCGCTTATACAACACTAGTGAATCTGCTGCAATTGATGTTCCTGCAGAAGAGCTACCTGACCCTTTCTCCCCCTCTGCCATGAAAGTTAGCCGTCCTTCACTCCCAGCCTGTTTAAAATTTTCATTTTGTTATTTTATTTTGTTTGGTTCTTTTCTGTTGTTTAGTCTTTGGTATCAGTGATGTCCATCCCCTGGTTGAAGTACCTCAGATAAAAAAGTTAAAAATTTAATATCTAAAGTACTTCAGATAATTACTGGCTGCTCATTGGTTAAAGTAGCATTATAGGTCATCATATGAGAAATTTACAACTCAACAATCCTTACTATATAATCTTTCCTTCAATTTCAACATTTTGCACTTCAATTCCAACATTTTATACCTCAACCTAATATTTATTATGCTTGCCTTTATTTCATAAAGAAAAAAAATAAAAAATTGGTAAGATTGATTTGTAAAATGTTGAAGCTTTAAGTTTAAGATGTTTAAAATGAAGTGCAAGATATTAAAATTGAAGTATAAAATGTTAAAATTGATAACTTTTTTCTGCTTGACATTACTTTAAAGCAATTTTATAAAACAGTCAATTTTTTACTGCCATCTCACCCCATCAATTTCCCAATTTATGTCCTCAGAGCCACCACCTGCTGCCCCAGTGTGGGGCAGCGGTGCTCTACCCACTAGCGTTTACTTTCCAGCAGGCAAATGCATGTGGACTGGCTCATCCAATCTGCTAAACACATCCAGCTGCTATGTCCCTCTAAGGGACTTAGCACTCCACCTTGCATGAGTCCACCCAACCTACTCCTATCCCTTAGCCCTACCTCAATCCACTATCCACTTTTGCCTCCTTGGCAAGTATGGATGTCTTTTCCCATATGCTGACAAAGCAAGAATTGAGCTGGCAACTACTACCTTAACACTGGCAGAATTTATAGACTTCCTCCCTTACAAGGGCTATTTTGATATAGGCTTTCCCACTGAAGAGGATGTGACTGCTGCATCAGCTATGCCCTTGATATACAAAAACACCTCCATTACCACCACCCAATCAAGTCTCCCAGATGATACCACACTTGTGGTGACCTTTGCAATTCTCCCCTCACACATTTCCCTTTAAACACTTTATGAGTAGTTGATGTCAGGGCTGTACTTTTATGGCAAAGACCCCATCCTCCAATTCATTGTCCCAAGTGGTGCTGAGCACCTTGCAGCATCTCAGGCAATGGTCACCATTACCCTCCAACAGCTGAACATGGCCCAGCACATCCTACTGCATGCCTATATCCCATCCACACCTGAACATTTCTTTTGGATTTGCATTAATAAAGGTTGCACAATTTGCCCCCTCTGCCATGAGTGGACCATACAAAAAACATGCTAATACAACTCAAACGCTGCAAACATGGCCAACTCCACCCATGAGGCCAAACTAACAGCGTTTGAGTGGGGATTTTGGCTGCCCCCAACTTTAGGTTGAGCACTTGATAGATTAGCAGCAAGATCAAGCAACCCAAATCTAAGCTGGCCAATTTACACCCATGCAACAAATCAGGAGCAGGTTTAGACCCATATTCAATCCAAAAAATTTCCCACCCCAAAAGTTACCCAACCACAGCCATCTATCACTGAATCAACCTGAGTCAACCAAAATCCCTGAGACTTATTGGATAAAGTGAACAAATCTGGTGATTTTGTCCTACTACCGGGTTATCCAATTGATTTAGAACCTTATTGAATTCAGACTTTGATGCCCCGCCCCACCCAACCAATATGTCCCCAAAAATGCTACCCCTTTCCAATATGACCACCAGCTTGCTGAGGCTGTGGTGGCCTCACCCAAAAATCTCCATCTTCATGGAGCCATGGCAAAATCTGTTTCTGAATTTAAAAAAGGGCTGCACCCCCTTGTTCCCCCCAACTTTCCTCCTATTGCAAAAGAGGAAATCAAATACCTCTATGAAACTGCCACCACCGCTGCCAAACATGTCATTGAACCGGCAGAGTTCTCCCCATCCACACATATCACCATGGCCAGCTTTGGAAAATTAGTCTAACTTCCTGACACCCACATACAAGCTGAGCACCATGTTACTGAACTCATAGAGGCTTTGATCCAGGTCCAAATTGTCAATCTCAGCAACTATCTACTCCACACTTAACCTTCATCCCATGGATACCTCAACCCCCTTGCTATCAACATTGATCCGCTTCTTTAATGCTGAACCCAATTATGATCTGCCTGATTCCCCCTCCCCCTTTACCATGGTAGGATAAGCGGCTTGCCACTGTGCCACCTGGTAGGTTGTTTTCTTGTTTCTTTTGTGCTTCCTGCTGCTTGTTTAGAGCAGTTAATCCAGGTTTTTGTTTGGTTTAGTTTTGAAGTTTCTGTTTCAGTATTGTCCATCCCCAGGTCAGCTTTCTCCAGTTAGATAAAAAATGTTAAAATGGAATTTAAGATGGTATATACTTTATGGAATAGCTTATTTGGTTTGATAGGCATAGGGATGATAAATATGACCTCATTGTGCATGTTAGAAAATTAACCCCCATCTTTTAATATGTTCTAGAAATGCGCTGGTTAGTTATAAGTTTAGTTTTCTATAGATGGCATAGCCAATATATTAAGCAGATCAAATATGCCTTCAACCTATTAAAATATATTTTCTTTTAAATACAGCACATAATAAATTAAATTATTGCTAAAACTTTTAAAAATTTTATAGGAGTCAAAAAAAAGTACGTTTTTTTTGTCAAACATAGATAATAGTTGTTAATTAAAACTACTTTGATTGAAATGATCAGCTGCAAGCTATTACGTTAGACCTTTGCTTCCAAAGCTTTTTATTTTAAGAGGAAGCCAATGACCAGCTTAGGTTCTGGAATGAGATTTTGGACTATAAAATGCTTTATAAGATTACTTATAACTCCCAGGTTTCTAGAATCCTAGTTTAGGTCTCAGATAGCCTAGATCATATGGCTTAAAATTTTTCACTTTGGGACTATACTATAAACTCCTAAAATTTTACACAGCGAACTTATAAGGCTTACAACAATTAATCTAAAAACATCATAAATCGGTACATCTTTGTATAATTGGGACCTTGTAAAAGTTCTGGGTTATAAAGAGCTCAGCTTTAGAGTTTATCTAGCCTACTGTTTTACTTAGAATAGCGCACACCGTCTAAACCATCCATCTAAAAATAGTGGTAATCTCCTAAAGTTTAAGCTTGAGCTGAAGCTGCTGTACGGTGGGTTTTTTGGGTGGGTGGGGCACAATCAAAATCACTTAAAAGATCAATAAGATATTTCTTTGGAACATCGATGAATCCCCCCCTCAGGTTGGGACCATCTAGTACTAAAAAAAGATATTTCTTTGGATAAAAATAGTAATGTTGCTAAGCTTGATACCCTAGTATATACCTTAGTTTACCCCATTTTCAATAGCGCTTTATAACATTAAACCCTTTACAGCTTTCCAAGCATTATCAATGTATATCACTTAGCCCTTAATGCAACTAATTTTAACACAGCTGGTGTTAATAATTGGTGCTAAGATAAAGTGGATGCTCCTATTTAAACTTTTAAATAGGCAGAAGTTTAGAGTTATGAGTTAACTAGGTGCAACGTTAACCAAGGCATTACAAATGATAAAGCATATGATTACTCCACTTTAGAATTTATAGCCCATACCTTTAAGAAGTACATGTTAATGGGACCATACCCTGACCATCATTGTTCATTCTAGGGTGTGTGATTTATCACTCAAACCTTCAAAGATTTTATAAAGTCAGGTTGTAGAAATTTGGGAACCTTCTGCCCAATCCCTTTTAGCAATTAACACCAACTGTAACTCTCTGGGAAGCTCATCTTGGCTCCCACTTCTACTTCACAAGTTCTTAATATCTGCATTGATTAATATCCTTATTTTGATTGACCAAATCTTGGTAGTGATAGTAGAAAGACTATTACTCAAGTTGAGGTTTCCTAAATCCACACTGAATAAAAAGGTTAATGCTAAACTGGTGCATGCCCTTCTTCGCTTTGAAGGTATCACTGGAATAGTAGGGAACTCATCCCTCCTCTCCTCTTCCTCTGGTAGGGAACTCTTCCCCATTCTCTCCTTGCAGAGCTCAGCGGAGATTTTGATAGCCAACTACTTTAGACAAAGATATCCTATCCTTTAGCTTATCTTGAGAACCAACTATACACCCAATGGGTAAGTCTAAACATATATAATTACTAAATCTATTTTATTTGAGGGAAAATGAGGCTATCTGGGGAATTTGGCACCAGCCCCTGTTGAACCTTACTTGAGGAGATGACGGATATTGCTGTTTGATCAGCCTTCCTTGGGCCACACCCTCATGGGTTTCCCTCCACAAGCTAGTCAGGTTTCAACCCCTAGCCCCTGCAACCTTCTCCAGGTTACCGATAGATGCTTCCCCATATTTACAAATTACACCGGAAGTTGGTTTAGAAGCGTCGTCAGCCCTTCAATAACTTCACAAACCCTTTCTATCAATTGGTGACTAACCCCAATTGACTTACACAAAATAATTGAAGTATCGATATAAAATTGGTAACTCACTCATTGTCAGGGATCATCCCCGACGAGAATCAAGCAATCTGGTGTATGGATCTGATAGATCAACTGCAGCGAATTACCTAATATATGTAAGGGTGATTCTGCCAAACAGTAATCCTCCAAAAATGATAACTCCCCTATCGACTGACAGGACGAATCCCCTAGTGAATAAGCGGTTATTGTAATCTAATCAGCTGGGTCATATCAGCCCACCAAAATTCTGACAGTATGCTATAAGGGCAACTAATCACCCTACTTTACCATATCGAGGTTTGAGAATAACATTGAATAGATTGGCATAAGATTATAGATTTCCCAAATAAAATTAAAGCGCAGCAGTTTATTCGTTTACCCTCGAGAGGTCTAAAGTATTAAAAACCTCAAATTTAAAGATTAGCGGACGCTTAAAACCATCTTGCCAAATAATCTCACTTTACCAGCATCTCTCCCCCACGGAGTAAAGAGTTTTTAGGATAAACCCTTAATTCGAGGTTAGGTGGGTTAGTCAAAGGGTACCCTATTGAACTGGGTTCACTTTAACGTCGCAACAGATCTCCGGTGATTAAAGGATGGGGAAACGTGTTAAAAAATTTACCAGTTGGTTTTAGTTTGGCCCAACGGTAGGTTGTTTGGGCTGGTTGAAGCCAGATTGATGGCTTTTAGCTTTTAAGCATCTTTGCGTTTTTATATCAGATGGTTAGCTCTAGGAAAATTTCAGAGGTTTAGCCCTATGACCAAAGATTATAGGATGACATACTCATCTCACAAAAATGTAACTTTTAAACCGAGGATTTAGTAGGAGACATTGGGTGTGCTAACAAAGCCTAAGATGTGGATCGCATAACCGCACACTTTAAAGATTACCCTGGTTCGGTAGGGCGGCTCTATCAGGGTAGCGGCGACGTTGACGGTTGGCATGGGCCAGGTTACGGCGCGATCAAAACGTCCCCGTGGACGGTGAGGAGGGTGGCCTGCGTGGTGGATAGGATGGCCCAACTGGGCAGGTGGGTTCGCGCCTCGCCCAATGCGGGGATGTGGCGGTCGATATCGTCGTACCCGCACCACGCGCTGATACGGATCGGGAAGGCGGGTGGGGAGCGAGTGAGGAAGTTGAGAAGGAAGGGATGGTCGGGAGACCGTCGCATCAGCATGAACTGATCCTGCGGCGCGGTGGCGTTGGGGATAAGGCTGATCTCGGTCGACGTGGGATGGGTCCTGGTGGTTAGATCGATTAGCGGCAGGTCGTGAAGGCGCAGGCCACAGATGCGGCTGCCGTAGCCATCGAACCTCACCGTGAACCCCGCTTCAGATGAGGTGGCGACCGATACGTTAAGGATCCGTGGGAGCGGAAGAGGTAGGGTGGGAGGCTCCCCGACGTAAAACTTTTGCGTCATGTGGTAATACGGCACCGTCGGCGACAGGGGGTGGCGGCGCGCCGAGGGAATAGCCGCCAACGCAGCCTCGAGGTAAGAGGATGCGATGGTACGCACGAAGGATACGTTGTTATTGAGGTGGACCGGCATCTCGCGCGTGATGCCCTGGCATCCCAAGTCGGGGGTAGCACAGACGTGCTGCTCGAAATGGATCGACATGGGCGCCGATGGGGACAGCGGAAAGCGCGAATAGGTGAAAACGGAGGAGAGTAGCCAGGCAGACAGCGATAAGGCTGCGATGCGAAAGGGGCGAGGTGGGCCAAAAGGAAGGATCGGAACGATTCCAAGGACGGGTAGCATTGAGGTTATGGATACCAGGCGATACGTGGTAAGCTTATGGCTACCAGTGGGGATGCCCTGGGCGAGGCTTAGGAGCAAGGTCATGGCGACCTCTTGCATCATAACTGATGGCAACAGACAAATCACCAGGCGGGCCTTTGATCGGAGGCGCGGTGGGGGACGAACGACGTCAACCGCGAGAACCCCCAGGTGCGCCAGAGCAAGGGTGAGCGTGGGGTAGAGCGAACTGAAGCCTTTCCAAACCAGTACGAGATTGGCAATTTGGACGAGCAACCAAAATAACGCCAACGAACTCGTTACGGGCCGCTCCAATTTGGCCATAGGAACCTTTTCGTGATGCGCCCACAGGGACAACGACAGATCCATACAGCCAAGGCCTAGCAACGAGAAGCTGACGTGGATGGCAAGGGCGTGGCCGTGTAGATGGATACCCTCGCCGCTCGCCCACACCCGCGTCGCTGCCGCCACGGCGATAGCGTACATGCCGATGCCACCCGTAATTGCCACTAGCCCCCATAGAGGCGTCCCGTGCCGGAGATGGATCCCAAGCGCCAGCAGCCCCATGGTAAAGATAATGAGACTCAGGGTTTCGCGCTGGGTTAGAAAAACCATCGCGTAGCCGAGCACATCAAAGAAAACGCCCCCACGCAGAGGTTTGCCATCCAACGATGGCGAACGGAGAAGAGTTCGCGTGGCCGACAGCACCGTCTCCCCAAAGCGGGTGAGGGAGGAATAGTAAACGTGATAGGCGTCATCTTGGCTCGTATGGTAGAAAGCGCGGTTGGAGCACAGGGCCAGATCGACCCCGGTGAGGTTAGCAGCCCGGTACACCTCGAAATCGGTGCGGCTGTTGAGGACGCCTCGTGTATAAGCGTCATTCCCGATGGATGTCCCGAAAGGGTGGGGAGCCCTTACAAAGGCCTTGAGGACGGTGTCGCTGTTGGTCTGAAATAGCAGGGCCCGCCCGCCCACCCCCGAAGCCTCCAGATTGATGACCGCACGGACCGCTTCAAACCACTTGTGCTGGGTAAAGGCGCGGCTGCCCATAAGCCCCTTCTCTTCGGCGCTATCCAGCAGCACCACCAGCGTATTTTCCGGGGTCTTGAGAGCGGCATCCCGGAGCACTTCCAACGCGACGGCCACCGATACCCCGTCATCGGAAGCCCCGTGGCTCGAAGCGTGGGAGTCGTGGTGGGCCGATATAAGCAAGGCGTCGGTGCGCCTCCCAACCACCCTGACCACCAAGTTTGATGCCTCAAAGTAGACGGGCACCCTCCTCGGAGCCCTGCTCAGCTTGTCGACCTTTTCAAAGGCCACCAGGTTGGTACGGCGGTCAAAATCAACCTCCACGGTTACGCCCCGCGACTGGGCGAACCGTTGGATAGCTTTAACGTACGACAACAGGTACCGCTCCACGGAATCGATCTCGTCGGTAGCGTAACTGTGTACCCTCATACCCAGCCTTAAGATGTGGTGGTACGCTTTGTCCGCCAATAACCCACCCTCCGAAACTGGGGGGTCGTAAACGTACACGTCACCCAAACCTCTACGCCCGATAAAATCCAAAGTCCAAACTTCCCATCTCGGAGGTCGATCCTCAACCAAAACCTTCTGCCACCACGCGATCAGCAACCCCAAGCTGAATACCCCGAAGACGCGTAAGTATCCCCAGCCCTTCGATATACCACTAACCGCATCAAATTTGCGTACCTCGTAAAATCCCATCCCGCTTAGCTTAGAAACTTCTCCACCGGCTTTTAGTCCTCCACCCATCCAACTTGATACTTACGCAAGCCCGTCCAATTAGCATGACGTAATTATCAACACGACTTTAGTCCTCCACCCACCCAACGCGATACTTACGCAAGCCTATCCAATTAGCATGACGTAATTATCAACAGACGTCACATTAACCCTTTCAATGATTTAACGCATATATACTTCCAAAAATGGGGGTTCATGTAAATCTAAGAACGCATATATGCTTCCAAAAAATATGAGATACATATTTTTATTCCAAACTTTACTGAATATTTATGTTACATATGGGGACCAAAATACAAAAAGTGTAAACGGTGCCTAAGGAAACTTTGCCAAATTTAAACGTAAAAAATAAAGGTTTTTTTGAAAATCAGTGAAAAAATTTAAGCTCAGCTCGATTTGTAATGGCCCAAGTTCCAACGAAACAGCTTAAGGTGGTTGCATCCCAATATAACTTTTTTAAAATTCCCAAGATCACTTCATGGATGAGAATGGGTATCTCAAGTTAAGTTGAGGTTTCATCAATTACCCCACGGTTAGGTGTGCTAGCACCAAATATCCTGGAAACCTGAGCGCAGTATAGATACCAAAAAGGTATTAACCCTTTGAGCAATCGGGCCCAGTTCCCTAGTTAAGCTTTAATAAAATTATATTAGATTGATATAGAAACTATAAGTCAATAAGAACCTATTTTTTTAGTACTAGATCAATAAGAACCTATTTAGCAATCCGGATAAAGCTTTTTAAACTAGCTATAAATTTAAATTGACAATTGAATAAAATTAGATGAGAGATTGTCAAGATGAGTGAAATTAAGGTTAAGATGACAGGGTTAAGGTATACCAAAATCAAGCGGTTGTAGGTTACCCCTGATACTATAGCCAAAGATATTTTAATCTCTAATCAACTGCAAGGTCTCCATCCTTGGCCATCAAACTTGTCAACCATGGCAAGGAAAACTTTGCTTCTAAAGAAGAACTCAGATAATTACAATAGTATCCACAGCCCAAATATCACCACCAATTTGATGATGCATGAATGACATTTGCTAAGAAGAGTGTAACTCTGGGGAAGCATCCTCTCTTCTTGGACAAGGTAGTGTTCCTGTTTCCTAAAAAAAGAATCCAAGAAGGGCAGCTGTCCCTCTCATCTCATAGGGCGATCTCACCATTGTGGTAGAAGAGCAATGAGCAGCAGGTCTTCCCTTGAAGATTCCATCACCTGTCCCCACAATTGCCTACACCAAATTAGTATGGTGAATTAGGAGATTTTATGCTGAGATCCTTGAAAGTCAGCACCCCCATAGGCCTAAAGATTCTTATGAAATTGATGGTAATGTGCCCTCAAAATCAAGGTCCAGAAGCCCTAAATCCTCATTAATGAAGCTAAATGGGCTTGCACATTCAATAAATAGAGAATCATGTGTCAAATTCTTGTCAAAACTTGCCAATGGTATCAGGCCATTAGGAAATATTGTCATCAGTTCAAAACCTGCCTCCAAAACATTGGGGACAATGCCCACCAGGCATGTACCTTCCAAGAAGAATATGTCCGGTGTTGAATCATTAGTTAAATTTATTGATGGCAATATGCCATTAGAGAATGTTATGGACAATATAAAAATTACCTCAAAAACATCAAGGACAAAGCCCAATAGGCATGTACCTTCTATGAAAAATGTCTTTAATTTCAAGTCATAAGCAAAAGGTGCCTAAACTAAAGCCCTCTCCTCAAAATTTGAAATTTGTTGTTTATACATCTTGCTTGGCTGAACAGATGCTAAAGCAACCAGGTATGGGTGGGTTGGATATCCTGAACCCATCTCCAACCTCTTGAGACTGTCCCTACACGGGGTGGCCATGGGAGGTACCCATCACTATCAGGTGAGATGCCATTTTTTCTAACTATTGGAAATATGGTAAAACTATAATTTGGTCATCTGAGGTCAAACTAACAGCAACTCAGCATGCCGCTGACAATTTTGAAGTCAGTTCAAAGTAAATTAAATTCACCCCTATCACCCAAAGTTTGCTAGGTTAGGTCAAATATTGAGGGCCCTGATCCAGAGTCTTTTTAAGCTATTCCTCATGTCAATCATCTATTTAAGCAGTCCTAACACACTGAGAAAATTAACAGTTGATTTTATACTTTTAAAAAATACAATAAAATCCTATTTCCCAAATTAGTTCTTTTTTATTATGACAAAATTCAAATAACCCATCCAAATCTTGTTTTTTACAGCTCCTAAACCTGAGGGCTGGGGCCATGATAGCATGGTTCGTTGTCAGGTTGTTATTCAAGTATATGGACTATTGGCACTCACTGGAGAAATTCTTTCCTACTATATAAAGTCATTTAAGCAGCAGTGCCTCTGGCATCCAGGCTTACCATTTGGGTGTTTGGACATCCAGACTGGAAGGTCAGTCTAAACTTTAATTGCCATATTTCTGACAGAGAGGTAAAGAAAATACCAATTGAGGAACCCACTTACACCCCAAATACCAAAATAAAACCTAGTAAAAATCAGATTCAAGTGTCCCACAACAGGGTATCAGAAGTCATGTTGGTTGGTGATGGTTGCAGCTAGTTTGACCAACTATCAAATTAAGCAATAATTATTTAATGAGTTATTTTAATCAATAATTAGTCATATGGTTCAATCCTTTATTAAAAGTGCTCAGCGTGCAGCCCACAAATTTATGTAAAATTGCTAAAGTTGTATTAAATTACTTTTTGTGCTTTGGCCTCTGCACTTTTAGTTATATATAATCAATCAGTAGATTCAACTCTTAAACCCTGATAACATAATTTCTGCTACTATTAAGTTTAATCTTACTATTAAGTCATGTCCCTCACACTGCATAAAATATTTGTCAAGAAATCTTATAATTATTTATCTATTTGCCAGTGTCTCAATTGCAGTTGGTTGATTGCAACTATAATGGATGTATCCTGAGCTCTTGTAATTCATTAACTAACTCCAAACTGAAGTAATTATCCTATAGTCTACCACTTTTGAGTGTATCTTAGTACACATAAAATGCACCCTAGTAACGCTAGCAGAAGGGACATATCTCGTTGAGATTTCAATGGTTTGTGATTCTTTTTAGCTAGGTCACTGGAAAAGTCTCAGCGAAGAAGACACCATCAGTGAGATAGAATGCCTTTGTCAATATTAAATACTGCATTGTGCTTTCTTTAAATTATGGATAAAGATCTCTAATGCTAAAAAGATCCCCTTTGCAAGTTTTTCAAGATCACTGCCCTCATACAGTGTTCAGTATATTTTTAGGTGTGAATATTGATGAACCAAAATCTGATGCCCTAGTGCCAATTTCAACATTGTGGTGCTTACTTCAAGAAGCTTACCTTTTTACTTAAATACCAACTTCCAAGTATGTGTCCAGAGGAGAACGATTTTGCCATTGGCTTTGGTGCTAAGTATTTATATAAGCACATGGACAAATGAAAAATGGTTACTGGTCATTTTCTGTTGAGTGGTTCTGAAAGTGAAGGGGTGGAGGTGTAAGTCCCAGGGAACATCCCCTGTGCATAGATTGGGCACTCTTCCCATTTCTGAGTAAAAAGGTTCTGAAGAAGGGGGCTGTACCCCTCATTACCCAGGGTGACATTGTCCACGTGGTAGAAGAGCGCTGGGTAACAGCTCTCCCTCTTCAGATTCCTCTTCTGGTGCCCACACTCACCTTGGCTAAACTTTTCCACCAGATCAGGAAAATTTGCTGAGATTTCTGAATTAAAGTCAATTGGTCCAAAAATGATTATAAACAAGCCTGATGATCAGAATCCACATAGTCAAAAAGGGATGAAGATTGAATTATCAGCCAGAATTACCAATGGTTTTAATTTAGCCAGAAGTGTGATCGTTGAAACTAACCCCCTCTCAAAATTATTAGGGATCATCCCCAACGTGCAAGTATTAGCTTCAGGAACATTCAACAATAGTTCAAAGCTCTCATCTGGAAAATTGGGAGTTGTGACCAATGGAAATGCTTTTGACCAAACAAATGGCCCAGTAACTGGGCATGAGCGGGTTGGGCATCCTGAACCCATTCCCAACCAATTGGGACTGCCCCTATGTGGGGTGGCTCTGGGGGATTCCCATTGCTCATTGGGCTAGATGCCATTATGCCAACTGTCAGAAATGCAGTCAAGCCTCAGTTCAGGCATTTGAGGTCAAACTGACAATAACTTGCCTGCTGCCAAATTCTTCAATGTCAGTTCCTATTGAGCTTATCTGCACCCATCCCCAAATAATATTCCAGTTAGGTTGAACTTGAGGGACCTGATCCCTACTTGTTCCCGCATCAATTGACCACTATTTAATCAGTTGCATCAAACTGAGAAATTTTTAGTTGATTTTCTTCACTTTCCTTTAAATAAAATTTGCCACTAAAAACTATCAATTTTTGACTTTAGTGATATCCTTCTGGCCATATTCCCAATGGCTTTACTCTGGTGGTCTGTTGGTCCCTATACCAGATGAGCCTTACCAGTACTGATGGTTACTATGGCCCCCACCATTGTCATCTGGATTTAGCAAGCCAGATACTTCTGGAAATTCAACCCCTTTATTTCATATATCTGCCATCAATATACTGGGATCTTGTGGCCTTACATCCCCATTTCCAAGCAAGGATCCGCCCCCTTGTCTCCTCAGTTGAATTGAATCCACCCACCGGTGACCTTGTAGAAACCATACCTGGTACCATCCCCTGCAGCAAGACCCCCAGTGTCTGGGTTCATATCCATTTGGTTCATTTTCAGGTTGATATTCACAATTTGCCCTACACCAACAATTTATTGTTTCCCAATTCATGGCTCTATACAACATCATACATGCAGCAATGCCTCTGCCATTCTGGCTTGCTTTTTGGTACTTAAGCATCCTGACTGGCAGGCAGGTCTAAACTTCTTCTGCCATTTTCATGACATACTTGACCAACCATTGTTTCCTGCCACTTCTGCTCTGCTCTTCGAGGTGGGTGCTTCAGGGGTTACCCTCTACCAATTGAATGTGAAATCAGTAGTCTGCTTTTGTCATTAATTTGGTCACTTGCCAATTTGGTGATTAGTATCCGCTTTCCCTTGGAGAAACTTCTTCAGACTGGCAGAGCCTTGTGGATTACTACCTCTCCCTCATCTAATAATCAGGAAAATAGTTCACATGTTCCTTTTTGAGATATTGCGAATCAGGTTTTTGATGCCCTCACTGAGGTGCAAATGCATTCTGCAATTGCCCTTAACAATGCCGCTGCATTATCCCATGCCCAACAAGGGGTTGCTTTGTTGGACGCTGTAGAAGGGGATGCCCGTCGGTGGGTATGATGCCTTCTGCATTCTTCATCACAAGTGGGGGATCCCACCTCGCTGATTGCCATCCTGTCAGCTGCCCTGAAACCCCTGTGTCATACTCAGACCATTTATTTCAAATGCTCTCTACTATGGCTAAAGCTCCCAGATTAGCTTCTTTGGTCTCTACCTTCCACAAACAGGCTCCCGCACTGGACCTCTCTAATGATATGCTTCAAGCAATCTTTAGATCAGGTTTGGATTTGGTTTCTGCTCATCACGAGGTTTGGTCCACCTCAAAAAGAATGGTAGATCAAATAAGTAACGCTGCAACCACTATTAATGCCACCCCTCGCCATACTTCCCACTATCAAGGTGGTAATTTTATGATAGGACTACCCAACAATGACATGGATGCAGTTTTTACCATTGAACCAGTGTTAATCCCAGTCTCAGAGCCCGTCAATACTCCTGCGTTGGAGTTGGATTATAATGGTTCACCTATAAATGAATCACTAAAAGCCCAGATGGAGGAAGCCAGTTCCCAAGCCCTTGTTCTTCCCAAGTTTGCTCGAGAAAAGGACCCTGAACTTCCCCCCAATTTGCCTGCCATTTCTTCAGTTGCAACAGAAACGCCCTAATCTACCAATAAATAAAACTTTGCTTATTTCTTATTACCTATGAAGATTAGTATCAGATCTCACCACGTCTCCTTTGAGGCTTTGTTGGATACCAAAGCTGCGGGTAATTTCATGAGCGTCAAGTTAGACCAACAATTGGAACTGGACTTGGACGTAGGCTCATAAGTAATGGTGGCTTCTTCAGCCTCCCAGACATCATATATAGTCTATCAGCCAGTACCTTTTTGGTACACCAGTTTGGCTTCTGCAAGTAGTTTTCCACTATGCCAAACCTGATGTTTCTGATGATCTTGGGGGTTTGATGGTGGCGCCAACAACATGTTAGAATCTACCTGGAGACAAACATGTTGTCATTTGTTAATGATCAACTGGAGGGTGAATTTCCCTTACTTGACACTCTTAAGAAAACTCATGGTTTCAGTTCTATTACTTCCCTCGTTTCTCCTGTGGGCCTTCAATCCAATTTTCCCAAAGATTTAATGTGCTATCAAAGTATCTTCAATTCTTAAAGAGCAGATCGTCTGCTTCCTCATACAAAATTTGACTTGGGATTTAGAACAACAGTGAAGTTGGTGAATATCAACTGTCCATTTTATTCCCATACGGCGGAGGAGAAGGTTGCACTTAACACTTGGTTAGATGATATGCTTAAAAACGGGTGGTTGTTTTTAGGAGACATTGCCAGTCGCATCTCCCATCATCATTGCCAAAAAAGCTGATGGTTCCCTACATCCCTGTGTGGATTACATACATTTAAACAAAGTTATGGTTCATGATCCCTACCCCCTGCCCCTGGAGCAGACAATCAGCCAAGAAATTGCCAAATCTTGTGTGTTCTCTATGCTGGATCTCATTGATGCCTTCAACCAGATTCAGGTTATGGAAGGGCAAGGATGGCTAACTGCGATCTGAATGAAGTGAGGGATTTTCCAATTCTGCGTAATGCTCTTTGGGCTGAAGAATGCGCCCACTACGTTTCAATGAATGATTGACAGTGTACTGGGTGATCTTCGGTTCACTTGCACGGTCACATGTATTGATGACATTTTGGTTCACTCCCCAACTTCTGAACAACATGCTATAGACTTGGAAGCAGTCATGGCTGCTTTGCAAAAGATGGGCTTGTTTGTCAAGCCTTCCAAATGCGCGTTTTATAAGGAGGAAGTTACCTTTATCAGAAACCTAGTCCTCAAGGATGGCTACGCAATTCCTCCCAATAAGTTGGATGCTATCTGAGAATGGCCAACTATGACAACCAAGAAACAATCACAGAGCTTCTTGGGAACCATTATTTTCCTAAAAAAATTTTCCCCAGCCCTTTCCCAGTTAGCTGCCCCGCTCCACCCCCTCACAGACAAGAATGTGCTGTTTTGTTAAATGCCCAAATGCCAGCAGGTGTTCAAGTCAATCAAAGAGGTGTTTTTATCCCCTCCCATCCTAAACACGCGGATCCCGCCAAGCCATATATTGTTGCATGTGATGCCTCCTCGGTGGCAGTGGAGCAGTTCTGCTCCAAGAGCACGATGGCTTGGAACATCCAGTTGCATATTTTTCCCAAAAATTTACCTCCACGGAGCAATACTGAGCCATCTACAATAAGGAGTTGGTAGCCATTGCATGGGCGTTGACTCATTGGGGGTACCTGTTGCAGGGTGCCAGCATGAGTTAACTGTGTGCACGGATCACTAAGCTCTCTTGTATTTCCATAAACCCCAAAAATTGGCGCATCAGCAAGCTCATACCTATTGGTACTTGTGCAGTTTCAATTTAAAATACAAATTCATAAAAGGTGCGCTTAACATACTTCCCAATTTTCTTAGCCACAACCTGGACCACTGTACCTCAGACCCAGATGAAGTGGGCCTTATTATTATGATTCCCGCCACTCAAATTTTGTCAATTGTTCCACCCATTGTTTCTTCAGTCGCCCAGGCTCCCAACGCTCCACTAGTTACACAGGTCTTAGCAGCTCAAATGACCTGCCCTGAAGGAGTGGAGTTAGTCGAGCAATTGTCCCTCCAAATTCAAAAACACTCTCTGTATTCCTTGGTGGAGAGCCTCATTTATTTTAGTCATAGATTTGGGTTCTCCCTTTCTTCAGAGCGGAGGTATTTCATGAGCATCATGAATCTCTCATAATCAGCCATCCGGCAATAAGAAATGCATCAAATTGATCAAGCATACCTACAATTGGGTGGGTTTAACTAAGGAAGTTCTGGCCTGGATCACCAATTGCATTACTTGTGCTAAGGCTAAGTCGGATCTCTCTGGTAGAAATGGGCTTCTACACCCCTTACAACAGGCAGAAGGTCCATGGACATCAGTGTCTGTGGATTTTATTGTCAAACTACCCTGCTCTAACAGGTTTATGGCAGTGATGGTGGTGGTTGATTGTTTCACCTAGTTTTCCCTTTTTATCCCCTGTGCTTCTGAAATTACATCAGAAAAAACCACTAATCTCTTTGTGCGCCATGTGTTTTTAATTTTTGGTCATCCGCAGGATATCATCAGTGACCGTGGCTCACAGTTCACAGCGCAGCTCTGAAATGAATTTTTATCTATTTTAAAAATTTCCCCTGTTGCTCCACGGTGTATCATCCCCAGTTTGATGGACAAACCGAGTGAGTTAACCAAGTCCTTAAACAGTACCTGCGTTTCTATGCTGAAGCTGCACAGGGCACCTGGGCTAACGACCTTCCCCTTGCTCAATTTACCTACAACAATGGGATTCACACTTCCATGGGGTTTTCTCTTTATGAAGAAGTGCTAGGATATAATCCCTCTTTTTTGGTCAGACCTTTCTTGTGGCCCAAGGTCCAAGCTGCCGTGGATCATGATGAACATATTAGGTCTACTCAATCCTTAGTGCAGGAGCACCTCACTAAATCTATCAAAGACTACAAGCAGTTTGCAGATCAAAAGCGACTCCTGGGTCATAACATAATGGTGGGCTCCTATGTTATGCTCGATACTCATCATTTGAGAATGCAGGTACCCTCTTGTAAGTTTGCAAGTAAGCGTTCAGGTCCTCATTTGGTGGAGGAAGACTTGGGCAATGGTGCGTTCCAGTTAAAACTTCCAGCCCATTGGACAAAGCACCCCATCTTCCACGTTTCCCAGCTGTCACCATTTAAGGGGACTGTCACTGCGGATCTTGAACCAATTGTAATTGAAAATGTGGAGGAGGCCCAAGTGGAAAATATCTTGGCATCCCACAATCCTGAAGATTCGTTCAGTATCTTATGGCCTGAAAAGGTTATCTGGCCTACAAGAACAGTTGGGTTAAGGCCTGTGATTGCACTAACTGCATGGAACTGGTTGAAGTGTTTCATGAATCCCATCCCAACGCTCCCTGCCCCCAAAAGTAGCAGCTGTGATGGCAATCAAATTGCCCAAAGCGCACAAAAATGTGGCCCTGGTTCGGTTTCCCGGCGGTGGTGCTCTTCCTTTGGAAAAAGGAAAGGGTAATGAAGGTCCCAGGAAATATCCCCTGTGCATAGATCAGGCACTCTTCCCATTTTCAAGTAAAAAGGTTCTGAAGAGGGGCTGAACCCCTGTTACCCAGAGTGACCTCGCCCACGAGGTAGAAGAGCGCTGGGTAACAGCTCTCCCTCTTCAGATTCCTCTTCTGGTGCCCACACTCACCTTGGCTAAACTTTTCCACCAGATCAGGAAAATTTGCTGAGATTGCTGAATTGAAGTCAATTGGTCCAAAAATGATTAGAAACAAGCCTGATGATCATAATCTACATTTTTTAAAAAGGGATGAAGATTGAAATATCAGATAGAATTGCAGACGGTTTCAATTTGGCCATCAGTACAATTATCAAAACTAACCCCCACTTAAAATCATTGGGGATCATCCCTGATGTGCAGGTAGTAGCATTGGACACCATCAACAATAGTTTAAAGCTTTCATCTGGCAAATTGGGAGTTGTGGCCAATGGAATGCTTTTGACCAAACAAATGGCCCAGTAACTGGGCATGAGCGGGTTGGGCATCCTGAACCCATTCCCAACCAATTGGGACTGCCCCTATGTGGGGTGGCCCTGGGGGATTCCCGTTGCTCATTGGGCCAAATGCCATTGAACCAACTGTCAGAAATGCAGTTGAGCCTTTGTTTAGGCGTTTGAGGTCAAACTGACAGTGACTTGGCCTACCGCCAAAGTCTTTGATGTCAGTTTCTATTGAGCTTATCTGCCCCCATCCCCAAATAATTTGCCAGTTAGGTTGAACTTGAGGGACCAGATACCTGCTTTTTCCCACATCAATTGACCACTATTTAATCAGTTGCATCATACAGACAAATCTTTGGTCGATTTTCTTCACTCTCCTTTAAATAAAATTTGCCACTAAAACTATCAATTTTCGACTTTATTGATATCCTTCTGGCCATATTACCGATAGCTTTACTCTGGTAGCCTGTTGGTCCCTATACTGGATGGGCCTTACCAGTACTGATGGTTATTATGGCCCCCACCATCATAAACTAGATTCAGCGAGTCAGATACTTCTGGAAATTCAACCCCTTTATTTCCAAAATCCACCATCAATATGCTGGGATCTTGTGGCCTTACATCACCATTTCCAAGCAAGGATCCGCCCCCTTATCTCCTCAGTTGAATTAAACCCACTCACCGGTGACCTTGTAGAAACCATACCTGTGGTATCATCCCCTGCAGAAAGTCCCCAGTGTCTGGGTTCATCTCCATTTGGTTCATTTTAGGTTGCTATTCACAATTGCCCTACACCAACAATTTATTGTTTCCCAATTCACAGCTCCATACAACGTCATACATGCGGCAATGCCTCTGGCACTTTGGTTTGCCTTTTGGTACTTAAGCATCCTGACTGGCAGGCCAGTCTAAACTTCTTCTGCCGTTTTCATGACATGAGGTGCCTATGACAGAACTTCCCCCTTCTGGTGTTCTTAAACCTCAAGAATTAGTTCAATAGTCAAATGTCCCCCAGGACTAGGTACAAGAATTATCCAAATAGCTAATTTCATTTCTTCCTGGCAGAAAATGATGCAAATAAGGGACAACTGGTTATGTTTCATAACTACAGACATTAAGAAATCCTTTATGAAAACTATTATATATTCTGCAAGATGACTATCAGTGAGATAGTCAGGAGATATACCACCTAAGATCAACTAGTGGATGTGATAGCTAGATATGTACATCCATCTATTTGTCAGGTACATCAGATCATTGCCCATCAGCATATTGATATCAGCGGATTTGTTACATTTATGGAAACCCAGCAATGAGATAAGCCCCTTACTTGGATGCTTGGACAACGCTTCCAATGACCACCAGGCAGTCACTCTGGTTAATCAGCAACATACTCAGGATGCCCACCAGAGGGTAGAAGGAATTTCTGCCTAGTTTTCTGCTGATTTGTCGCACATGAATAATTATATTTTTAAAAAAGCAAGGGGAAATCCCTAAATGGGTTGCAATATCTTCCATCACCGTACCCAAGTAGAAGATTATCTTAGAGTGGAAGTGGGGCAACATGCAGAGGCTGAAAAAGCTGACTTGTAAGCCCACCAGAACAGATTAAGTGCAATTTTTCCGGTATGGACAATTTAAATGATCATGTGAACTAGCTATTGGGGATACTCCAAGTCCATAACCAGTTAGTAAAGAAATTAGCAGAGGACATGAGCACTTATCAACGCTGCCTTGACTCCTTAGATATGAACATGGATAGATCACTACGCCCTGATAAAGATTTGTATCAAACCATTGCCTCTTTGCGTTTGGACATGAGAAATCAGGGTCAGAAGGTACAAGCTTTAGGAAATGAGAACTTAATCTGAAAGCGGATCTTCTTGCCAAAAAAAGAAAGTTGAGAATGTCAAAATCGTGTTACTGGTGGAATGCCAATGTCTTTCCAATATGTTGGATCAGTTTAAAACTGAGATTAACAATGACCTTTGTAAGTGTCGCCAGAAGGGCCCCAGCAACCCACCTCTAGATTTATTTATTTATGATCAGGAAATGATTCCAATGGAACCTAAAGGTGAGGGAAAGGGGCTCTGATTACATAGGAGATACTTACCTTTCTTACCTCCATTCCTGGCCCTAGAGAGTACACTTCCATGGATATTCTGATGACTCCTCCAGCAGAGCATTCTGACTTTATTATCTGTAAAACTCCTATATTACAGGAGCAGCGTACAACTGCAACCCCAGCTTGCATAACTGAGGCATCCTCCCTGGGGTCCATTCTGATAGCTACTGGGTGAGTTAATCTTTCTTTTCAGGTACCAGAAAATTATAGAGTAGCGCAGGTCCTTTATCATTGCAATCCTGGACCTCAACTGTATTTAACCCTAATAATATATCAAAATTTGATAAACATGAAAAAGTGCACAAATTTATTAGTTTCTTTGAGATTAGTATGACCAGAGCGTTAAATCATGCTTAGTTAGCAGTGTAAATGAACTGGCTGGACTCTGAAAGCCAGGAGTTAATAATGCCTAACCTACAAAAATTGGCATAATGTATCTCAACGCCAGAGATTTGCTGATCAAAGAGTTTGGTGAAGCTGGGCATATGACCGCACAGAAAACAGAGATCCATACCATATGTTTTGTTAAAACGAGACAGTTAAAGCCTTGGCTAGCACTTTCATTTGGAGGAGCAGATGTTATCTGCAGCTAATATTATAAATGATTTTGATCTCAGATTGCTCTCTGACATTCTTGTGAACCCTATAAAGGGTTGTACCGAGTTATGTTTCTTGTCTAAAATGTGGAGAACAATAACACTCGTATAATAAATATCATTGACAATGTGCTATCATTTTTGTGGCACCCAAAAAAATCTTAAAGAGCCTTGCGAACCACAGACCCAGGCCCCCTCCCCAAAGAAGAACTTATCTCTGCTTTATAGCCCTCATGTGGAGAGACTGGATAGTAGCCAGATTACTTGTCATTTATGTAGAAAATTAGGGCACTATGCTAATAGTTAACCTAAATGGGTCTCTAAGACCTCTGTTCATTCTGTGAACCCTGCGGATGATGGGGAGTGGGAAAAGACAGGAAGGAGTAGTTTTGGGATTTTCTACCTCTGCATCCTATAACAAGATCCCAGATAAGATCAACACTCTAAAATCTCCTTTCATGAGATGTAAGGATGATGATGCCACTCTGCCTTCATTGTTTCAGGTGATAACAAGTGATAGCATAGTGGTGGCTAATCATTCACACAAACAACATGAAGCTGAAGTGATGGAAAAATTATTGTTAAAGCCATACATTCAAAGTTAGATCTCTCAAGCTTCCAATCCCTTCTAGTGAGGCCCCCAAGTTGATTGGGGTCCAGAGGGCCTTAACTAATGAGGCGTTGCGAGTATCTGGGCATCAAATATGTGACGAGCTAAAAAATTATTTAGGTCAATTAGAAAACTTGGATGTCATCACAATAGATCCAACTGATGCTTATTTACCTGAGTCTACATATATTAATATCATGGTAAATAAGCTCAAAGTTTGAGCTATCATAGCTAGTAGGGCACCAATTAATATTTTCTCTACCTGGATGTTGAAGAAACTTTAAGTCTTGGGGACCAGCTCTTGCAACTTGATAGGGTTCAGCACCCCTTCCAGACGAAAAGGGGCCCCAAGGCTCCTGTGGACCCTCTGTCACAGCTGGGTGACCTCGACCATGTGATAGATGAGTGCTCGGTGTGGCTTTCCTACCCAAAGCCATCCCACTCCCACCTCTTCCCTCCTCTTCAATTCTGGTATGGTTGATAGAAGGGGTCTTCAGGGAGATGGCGCACATCAGGGGGCATATAGAGGGCCCTGGGTCAACCCACTCCTCAGGCAAGCCATGCCCAAAATCTAGGAAAGTGGTAATTCCCAATATCAGAGCCTGGCCAGTCATTTCCAGACTGAGGGAGCTGGTCTGGGCTGTCTTGATTTGGAAGTATGATCAGAATACAGCTCAGATTGCAAACCCAGTTCTGAATGACTCAGATCACCTGGCCCAATGCTCCGAGATGGATCCAGGGAGTTCAGATTCTATAAGTATCCCAGTTGAGGGATCAGCTTAGATGACAAATCTGATCTATGGACTCCTGCCTCCTGAGATGAATCTGGCCCACCTCAGCCATGTGAACAAGCTGATTTGAGTCATCAGGACCCAGATCAGTAGTATCAATTTGGCTTGGTCCCAAGAATTTAGGAAAATTTGCAAAAATTTTCCAAGCTTTTGCCTGAATTAGGAGCCGCCTTCTACCCCCTCTGAGTCAGCCAACTGGATCTTTTCTCCATTCCCCAAATGACCAATCCCTCAATACTTCCCTATGCCTATCACCCAGTTTTGAAAGCAACTAGCCCCACTGAGGGCAGTCATCAATTCATCTTTTTTGCCTTTCATCAACATAAATATGAAAAATCTTCTTAGTTTGCCATAGCATCCATCTGCCTTTAAAACATTTATAACAATTCTGTCGATCAATCCAATAGAGCGCGCCGTTGCCTAGATCCTCTTTCCAGTGTTTGCTGACTGGATTATCTGGTCACTCAACCCTGCTATACAACAGCAGATCGCAAACGTGATAATCCACCCTGCCTCTGATGACAAACCCACTGCTTCATTCATTTCCATGTGTTCATTAAATGAAAACCCTTACGTTTGTTTGGTCGCTGAGTCCACTGAAGCTGCTCCCCAGTTAGAGCAGCCCCAAGGCGCCCCTGGCCTGCCACACGTGGGTTCAGCTTCCATTGTTACCCCTGCGCTGTGGGTCGAGCCCACCAGTGGGACCTAGAGCGCCCCCTCCAGGGGAAGCTCTGTCTCAGCTCCTCTCATGGGGTTTACTAAACTTCTACCCCTCTTTCCAAAAACGTGGTGGCCTCTGCGCTGTCTTCCGTTGGTGCGCAAGCCCCCTAGCTGAATCTGAAGGCCAGCAACCACAAACCCTGGAGGAGTCGTTGTCCTCCCTGCCTCTCCCTACCCTTGGGGATTGCCCCTGCAAGGCTCGCGGTTGCCCCCAACACAACCATCTGGTTTGCCTTGTGGGCCTTTGGCACGTTACTAAACGTTTGCTTTCCTCACATTTCCCTTAGATCCCCACTTCTATTAGTTGCCTAGACCGCTATGCCTATGGCATTCTGGGGCCTCCACTGGGTGCTTGCGCACCTCAACTGGGAGCCCAGTCTAGTTATTCTTAGCCATATCCGTGACATAATGAACTTACTACTAATCTCAGACTTCTCCACCCTCCTCGCTGGGATGGGTGATGTTCTGGCCTACGCCCTTACTCTGAGCATGCTTTCCCTTTGTGACCTGGCCTTCTCCTGCTGGGAGGTGGCCTCGTTCATCTGGGCATGCCGCAAGGCTCAGCTGAACTGGTCCGCACCTCACCAAGCACCAATGGAGAGCACTACCCCTTTAGTGAACGCAACAGGGTAGGTGGTTCCCCCTGTCCCTTCAGATTAGGTGGCTGATCAAATCCTGGGCGTCTTGGCAGAGATCCAGGTGCTCCTCACTGCTGATGGGGGGAAGTCCCCACTTCCCTCCAATGCACATCAGAGCGTGGCCCTTCTCAACGCCCTGGATGGGGATGCCATCCATTGGGTCAGGGGAGTGCTCCGCTCTGCTGCCAAGCCAGGCACCAAACCCCTTAGTTGCGTTGGTCACCTCAGTGGTCTAGACCCCTGAGTCAAGAACAGCGTGCCTCTTCCGCTTGTTTACTTTGGGACAGGCAGCAACAGACCTGGCCTCCCTGATTGAGGCCTTCGCGGTACTGGCTCCAACACCCATCCCTGTCAAAATTGTGGTCTCCGCATTTCGTGTGGCCTTAGACCCCACTGCGGCGGCCCATACCTCTTGGGATCCTCTCTCTGGATCTTTAGAGGTCACATTTTCTGTGGCCCGTGCAATTGAGGCCAGGCCCTGGCATAACCACACGTGTTCTGTCGCCGCCCCCAAGGCACCCCATACTGCACCTTCCCCTGCCAGTGGGCACAGCCAAGGAAAGCATCCCCCTGGTCTAGCTGCCCTTTGCTCCCCCTCAGTGGCCGCCTTGGTTATCTTCCCCCAGGGGAGCCCTTACTTATGATACTGCCGGCCCCCAGCCCAGATCAGGAGGCTGGACTGTTGGGCCCCCAGTGTTTGGAGTCTGCTCAGTGTGATGATTTCATCCCCCAGTGTTCGAAGCCTGCGCAGTGTATTGTGATCATCCCCCAGGGTGAGCCCACATCTTTCCCTAAAGAGAGTGGAGTGGGTGTGCATATTAACCATCGTCTACCCATGTGGGACAAGGAAGTGGTAGAGACCCCAGACCAGCTGCACCCTACCCTCCAGTTTCAGGCCAGTCTCTCCTGATGTTGGGTTATGACCCCTCCTCAGATGCCCTTTCGCTAGCTCACCCCAAAAAAGAGGACCAAGCGTAATTCTTGTTTCCCATTTCCTTTCACTCGGAGTCAGGGGTAATCACAGTGCAATCCCTGCTTGACACCATAGTGGCAGTAACTTCATTGACCTTGGCATGGCACGGTCCTTGGACTTAACAATGGAGGAAGCCTCATTCATCCTGAGCCTCGTACAAGACCATGATGTCCAACGCATCCAACATCCATTTGCACTTCTTAATTCATGAATTTGGATTTACTGACCATTTCTCAGTGGTACAGGACTTTCTCTATCCTGTGATTTTGGGGGTGGGCTGGTGGCGCCTCCAACATGTTCATATCAATCTTGCAACCAACTCCTTGTTGTTAATAAACCTCAAGTTGAGTGGTGAGACTCCCTTGCTAAAGACCCTTCCCCAGAGCACATCCCTTAGTTCCATCGCCCCTCCGGATCCCATCCCAGATGACCTCCCTTCAGACTTTCCCGCCTGCCTAGCCCCATATACGGCCATCTTCAACATGTCCCTGGCATCCAAGCTCCCATCACACTCTGAGTATGACTTGACGTTCCAGCTGATGGTCGACCTAGTCAATTTCAACTGCCCCCTCAACCCTTATACTGAGGAAGATAGGGCTCTCAGCAGTTGGTTGGACGAGATCCTAGAGAAGGGGTGGCTCATTAAGAAGTCTTCTCTAATCGCCTCTCCCATAGTTTTCTCCAGGAAAGCAGATGGGTCCCTGCGCCCCTGCATTGACTATGGACACCTCAACAACATCACCATCCTGGACCCATACCCCTTGCCCTTAGAGCAGAGCATAGCACAGGCCATTGCCAAGTCTCACGTCTTCTCAAAGTTGGACCTAGTGAACGCTTTCAATCAGGTGAGGGTGGCGAGGGGACAGGAGTGGCTCACAGCTATCCGCACTCATCTGGGGCTTTTCCAGTTCAGGGTGATGCCGTTTGGCTTGAAGAATGCGCCAGCCACTTTACAACGCCTTATTGATGATGTGTTGGGGGACTTGCATTTCTTTTGTGCAGTGGCCTATATTGACGACATCCTGGTCCATTCCCCCACACCCAAACAGCACATCAGGGACCTTGAAGCGGTGGTGGCAGCCCTCCACAAGGCAGGGCTATTCGTTAAGCCCTCCAAGTGCAAGTTCTTCAGGGATGAGGTTACCTTCCTAGGGAATCTTGTCCTGAAGTATGGGTATTCTGTTTCCCCTGCAAGCTGTAAGTCATTCAGTCTTGGCCTACCCCAACCACTCAGAAACAGCTTCGCAGCTTTCTTGGCACCATCACCTTTTTGAGGAAATTTTCCCCCGCACTTGCCCAACTGGCAGCACCCTTGCACCCCCTCACCGGGAAGAACGCCCCCTTTAAATGGTCCCCCAAGTGCCAGCAGGACTTTGAGGGTATCAAGGAGGTGTTTGTCACAGCCCCTGTCCTGTGGAATGCCAACACGTCCTGGCCCTTCATAGTAGCCAGCGATGCCTCGTCAGTGGCGGTGGGTGCTGTGCTGTTGCAGGAGCACGAGGGAGTTGAGCACCTGGTGGCCTATTACTCCTGGAAGTTTACCGCAACAGAGCAAGTGTGGCCAATATATGATAAGGAGCTAGCGGCGGTGGCTTGGTCACTCACCCACTGGAAATATCTCCTGTAAAGCGCCCTGCACAAAATTACCATTTGGATGGACCATAAGGCTCTGCTCTACTATTACAAACCTCAGAAGCTAGGACATCAGAAAAATCGCACATATCAGGACTACTGTGGAATCCATTTTAAGCAAAAAATCATCAAAGGCCCAATGAATGTCTTGATGGACATGCTCAGCTGTAACCCCTCCCTGTTCCCCAACGGGAAGGAGGACACATTGGACCTTATGATGGTAGTGCCCCCTCCCAAATCCTCTCATTGACTCCCCATGCTGTATCTTTTGCTGATGTAGATCCTGCCACTCCGCTCCTCCCACGTGTCCTCGCTTCCCAAACCTGATTTCCTGAAGAAATCAAGCTTCTGAATGACTTGGAGTCCATGCGCCTCAAGAGAACTCCATATACCTTGCAGGATGGAACAATCTAGTTCTGCGATCATGTTTGGGTTCCCCCTCCCTACGCAGCCATGGTATTGAGGAACATCATGTCCCCCAGACCGTCAGCCACCCCAGTATCAAAAAATGTGCAGATCTTATAAAGAGAGCCTATAATTGGCCTGGGTCCTTAAAGGACATTCCCAATTGGATCTCTCGTTATGTCACCTGCACCCAGGCAAAATCAGATCGCTCTGGAAAGAAAGGACTGTATCACCCCTTGAAGCAGGCTGAGGGGCCATGGACCTCAATCTCAGTGGATTTCATCGTGGAGCTCCCACCCTCCTGTGATTCTGATGCAATAATGGTAGTTGTGGACCAATTTACCAAGTTGGCACTCTTCATCCCCTGCCTCTCTTCTATTACTGAAGTGGAGACAGAAAATTTATTTGTCAACCATGTCTTTGCCATGTTTGGTCTCCCCAAGGAAATAGTGAGTGACAGGGGACTCCAGTTTATGGCCAGGTTCTGGGAAGAGTTGTTGACCCTCCTTCACATAAAGCCCTGTCGATCCACTGCCTATCACCCCCAGCTTGATGGGCATACTGAGCGGGTGAACAAGGTACTGGAGCAGTACTTGCGCTGCTATGCGACAGCTTCATAAGACACCTGGGCCATGGACCTACCACCTAGCACAGTTAGCATAAAATAACTCCCTCCATTCCTCAACCAACTTCTCTCCCTTTGAGGCCACTCTGGGGTATAAACCCTCTTTCCAGATTGGTCCCCGACTCTCCTCAGAAGTTCCAGATGCCAAGGACTGCATAAACTCTCTCTGCAAGATGCACAACCTGGTCCGCAAACACTTGACAAAGTCTATCAAGGACTACAAGAAGTTTGCTAATCAGAATCGTCTTCCAGGGCATTAGATCATGGCTGGTTCCTTTGTCATGTTGGATACCCACAACCTCTCCATGAAAGCCCCCACCCATAAGCTTGCATCCAAATGCTCAGGACCCTTTGAGGTTGAAAAGGATTTAGGCAACAGAGCCTACCGCCTGAGGCTGCCCATGCACTGGAAGCAGCACAATGTCTTCCACACCTCCCTTCTAACCCCCTTTAAGGGGGAAAGACCAACGTCCCCAAAGCCAATCATCATCAGGGAATCCCAGGAAGTGGAGGTGGAGGCCATTGTAGCTTCCCAAAGGTCCCTCCAATCCATTCAGTACTTGGTCCCCTGGAAAGGCTACCCCTCATATGAGAACAGCTGGGTGAACGTGCGTGAATGTACAAACTGCAAGGACCTGATAGGATTTTACGCCTCCCAACTGACAGCACCCCGCCCTCCCCAGAAGATTACGGCCATTCTGGCCATAAAGTTACTGGAGCGCCACAAGAACTATACCTTAATCCATGCCCCTGGGGGTGGAATCCTCCCTGTCAAAAAAGGGAAGGGTAGTGTAAGTCTTGGGGACCAGCCCTTGCAACTGGATAGGGATTAGCACCCCTTCCAGATGAAAAGGGGCCTAAGGCTCGGTGGACCCTTTGTCACAGCTGGGCGGCCTAGACATGTGATAGATGAGCGCTCAGTGATGGCTTTCCTACCCAAAGCCATCCCACTCCCACCTCTTCCCCCTCTTCATCCTGGTAAGGTTGATAGAAGGGGTCTTTAGGGAGATGGAGCTCATCAGGGGGCATGGAGAGGGCCCTGTGTCCACCCATTCCCCAGGAAAGCCATGGCCAAAATTTAGAAAAATGGCAATTCTCAATATCGGAGCCCAGCCAATCAGATCTAGACTGGGGGAGCTGGTCCAGGCTGGCCTACTTCAGAAGTCTGATAGGAATACAGCTTGGATCACAAACCCAGTTCTGAATGACTCAGATCACCTGGCCCAACTATCCGAGATGGATCCAGGGAGTTTGGATCATATGAGTGGCCCAGTCAAGGGATTGGCTCAAATGACAAATCTGATCCATGGACTTCTGCCTCCCAAGATGTATCCAGCCCACCCCAGCTATGAAAACAGGCAAATTTGAGTCATCAGGACCCAGATCAGTAGTATCAATTTGGCTTGGTCCCAAGAATTTAGGAAAAATTTGCAAAAATTTTCTAAGCTTTTCCTGAATTAGGAACCACCTTTTACCCCCCTCCAAGCCAGCCAACTGGATCTTTTCCCCATTCCCCAAATGACCAATCCCTTGATACTTCCCTATGCCTATCATCCAGTTTAAAAGGCAACTGGCACCACCAAGGGCAGTTGTCAGTTCATTCTTTTTTTGCTTTTCATCAAAATAATCCAAAAAATCCGCTTAGTTTGCCACAGCATCCATCTGCCTTTAAAACATTTATAAACAATTATGTCAATTGATATGACAAAGCGCGCTGTCACCCAGATTCTCTTTTTCAATGTTCGCTGACTGAATTATCTGGTTGCTCAATCCCACCATGCGGCAGCAGAACGCAACATGATAATCTGCCCTGCCTCTGATGATGAACCCGATGCTTCATTCATTTCCATTCATCCATTAAATGTAGATTCTTCCATTTGTTTGGTCGCCAAGTCCACTGAAGCTGCTCCCCAGTTGGAGCAGCCTCAAGGCGCCCCTGGCCCACCGCGCGTGGGTTTGGCTTCCATAGCCACCCTTGCTTCTGCGGGTCAAGCCCACCAGCGGGACCTAGAGTGCCCCCTCCAGGGGAAGCTCCGTCTCAGCCTCTATCATGGGGTTTACTGTAATTATACCCCTACTTCCAATAACGTGGCGGCCTCTGCACCATCTACTGTTGGCGCTCAAGCCCCCGTAGCTGAATCTGAAGGCCAGAAACTGCAAACCCTGGAGGAGTCGTTGTCCTCCCTGCCTCTCCCCTTGGGGTTGCCCCCGCAAGACTTGCAGTTTCCCCCAATGCAACCATATGATTTTCCTTGTGAGCCTTCAGTACGTTACTGAACTTTTACTTTCCTCACGTATTCAATAGAACACTGCTCCTACTAGTCGCCCAGACCGCTATGCCTCAGGCATTCTGGGGTCTCCACTGGGTGCCCGCACACTCTGACTGGGAGCCCAGTCTAGTTCTTCTTAGCTGCATCCGTGACAGAAACTGGGGTTTGATCTGGACATAGATTATCAGAAAATAAATGGTACACTAGTCCTCATACCACCACCTCTGAAGGAGCGTTTAGCACTTTACTACTGCATATTGGCTCTTTAGTGATCTCCACTCCTACTATTGTTTTCCCTAATTATAATTATGAATTTTTGATTGGGACCTTGTTTATGCAGAAGTATGTAGTAAAGACCAATTACAAAGAAGATATGCGGTGTTTCACTGGGGACCACCACCT
Source organism: Massospora cicadina (assembly GCA_022478985.1). NCBI lineage: Eukaryota > Fungi > Entomophthoromycota > Entomophthoromycetes > Entomophthorales > Entomophthoraceae > Massospora > Massospora cicadina. Next base: position 97,228 of record JAKSZP010004051.1, on the reverse strand, counting down.
GCAACTGGATAGGGACTAACACCCCTTCCAGACAAAAAGGGGTCACAAGGCTCCAGCGGACCCTCTATCACAGCTGGGCGACCTAGCCATGTGATAGATGAGCACTGGATGACTGCCCTTCCCCCCAAGGATACCTCATTTCCACCTCTCCCCCTCCTCAATCCTGGTAAGTTTGATTGAAGGAGTCTGCAGGGAGTTTGCACACACCAGGGGGCATGGACAGCCCCTGGTCCACCCACTCCTCAGGAAAACTATGTCAGAATTTTGGGGAAACAGCATTTCTATACATCGGAGCCTAGCTGGAAAATTCTGGCCTGAGGGAGCCAGTTTAGACTGGCCAGCACCAGAAATCAGATCAGGGTACAGCTCAGATCTCGAACCAGGTGCCAAATGACTCGGATTATCTGCCCCAATGCTCCGAAATGTATCCAGGAAGTTCAGATCACATGGTTATTCTAATTGAGGGTTCGTCCATGTTGCAAACAATTCGATCCAATGACCCTGCCTCCTGGGATGAATCTGGAACACTCAAACCATGCAACAGGCTGACTCATATGACCAGGACCCAGATTGGTAGTATCAACTTGGTTTGGTCCCAGGAATGCGGAAAAATTTGCAAAGTTTTCTTGACTTTTGCCAAAGTCTGAAGCATTACCTTACCCCTCCAAGCCAGCCAACCAAATCCCATCGCCTAACCCCGAATTCCCAATCCCATGATACCTTCCCTATGCAATTTACCCAGTACTTAAGGTAACTTCCCTGCCTAAGGTAGTTGTCAGTTCATTCTCTTATCTTTTGCTTAATAAAACTGAATTCCCCGTTTAGCTTGCTGCAGCCTCCATCTGCCTTACTACTCTTCTAAAAAAATTCTGCTGATCGATCCAACAAAGTGAGCTGTCACTCAAGTTCTCATACCAATGTTTGCTGACTGGATCATCTGGTCAATCAACCCCGCCATGCAGCAGTGGATTGTAAATGCAATAATCCGCCTCACCTATGGTGATGAACCTGCTGTTTCATTCATTACCGCGCATTCTTTAATGGGAACCCTACCATCCATTTGGTTGCTGAGTTCTCTGAAACTGCTCCCCAGCTAGAGCAGCACCTGAGTGCTCCTGTCCCACCACTCGTGAACTTGGGATCTACAACTGCCTCAGCTGCTTATGGCTCAGCACACCTGTGGGACCTGAAGCGCCCCATCCAGGGGAATCTCAGTCCCAACCCCTCTCGTGGGTCACATTCTACATCTGCTCTCACTTCCAACCACGCGGTGGGCACAGTGCTGTCCCTCACTGGTGCGCAAGCACCCCTACTCAAATCTGAAGGCCAGCAACTGCGAACCCTGGAGGAGTCATCATCCTCCCTGCCTCTCCCACCCTTGGGGGGCACCCTGCAAGACTTGCGGTTGCCCCCATTGCAACCATCTGAGTTGCCTTGTGAGCCTTCAGTACGTTACTGAACTTTTACTTTCCTCACATCTTCAATAGAACACTGCTCCTACTAGTCGCTCAGACCGGTATGCATATGGCATTCTGGGTCCTCCATTGGGTGCTCGTGCACCTTGACTGGGAGCCCAGTCTAGTTCTGTTTAGCCAAATCTATGACATAATGAACTGACCACTAATCTCGGCCTTCTCCACCCTCCTCACTGGCACTGGCAAAGCGTTGGCTTACGCTCTCACTCTAAAAGAGCTCTCCCTCTGTGACCTGGCCCTCTCCTGCTGGTCAGTGGCCTCGTTCATCTGGGCCTGCCACCAGGCTCTTCTAAATTGGTCCCCACCTCACCAAGCTCCAGTGACAAATGTCACTCCATCAGCTAACATGATAGGGTTGGGGTTCCCACTGTCCCTTCTGATGAGGTGGCCGATCAAATCCTGGGCATCCTGGCAAACTCCAGGTGTGCCTTACTGCCAATGGTGGGAAATCCCCACTTCCCTCTGATGCACAGCAGAGCGTGGCTCATTTCAACGCCCTGGATGGGGATGCCCATCATTGGGTCAAGGGAGTGCTCTGCTCTGCCGTCAAGTCTGGAAACCCCACCCTCTTGTTGGCACTAGTCACTTCAGCAGTCCAGGCCCCTGAGTTGAGACCAGCATGCCTCCTCAGTCTGTTTCTTTGGGAAAGACATCCATGGACTTACCCTCCTTGATTGAGGCCTTTGAAGTCCTGGCACCCACTGTACCCATCCCTGCTGAATTCGCCATCTCCGCTTTCTGTGCTGCCTTAAACCCCACCATGGTGGACCACACAGCTTGGGACCCTCTCCCTGGATCCTTAGAAGTTGCGTTCTCTGTGGCCCGTGAAATTGGGGCCAGGCCTTTCCACACCCCCATGTGTGCCGCCGCTGCTCCTGAGATACCCCATACCACACCTCCCCTGCCAGTGGTCACAGCCAAGGGAAGCCCCCTGGGCTTGCCGCTTTTTGCCCCTCCTCAGTGGCCACCTCAGGTACCTCCCCCTCAGGGGAACCCCTGCCTATAGCACCTCCTGCCTCCAGCCCAGATCAGGAGTCTGGGTCATTGGCACCCAGCGCTTAGAGTCTGCTTGGTTTGGCACTATCGTTCTCATGGGTGACCCCACCTCCCCCTGAAGAGAGTGGAGCGGGTGTACGCATTAACCATCGCTTATCCATTTTGGACAACGAAGTAGCAAAGACCCCACACCAGTTGCACTCCGCCCTTGCACCTCTGGGCCAGTCTTACTTAATGATGGGTCATGCCCCCTCCTTGGCTGCCCTCTCTCTTGCTAATCCCAATAAAGAGGATCAATTGTACTTTCTGTTACCCATTTCCTTTCCCTCTGAGACAAGGGAAATCACAGTGCAAGCCCCTCCTCAACACCGGAGTGGCAGGTAACTTTATCGACCTTGGTGTGGCACAGTCCTTGGACCTGATGATAGAGGAAGCTTCATCCATCCTGAGCGCCTCATCAGAGTCCATGAAGTCCTACCACATCTGACGCCCACTGCACTTCTCAGTTCGTGATTTTGGGTTTACTGACCACTTCTCAGCAATACATGATTTTCTCTACCCTGTAATTTTGAGGGTGGGCTGGTGGCGCCACCAACAAGTCACATTAATCTTGCAAACAACTCCTTGTTGTTCACAAATCTCAAGTTGAGTGGTGAGTTTCCCTTTGCTAAAGACCCTTCCCCAGGGCACATCTCTCAGTTCCATCTCCCCTACCTGACCCCAACCTAGTCAACCTCCCTTTCAGACTTCTTCTCCTTTTTAGCCCCATATAAGGCCATATTCGACATGTCACTGGCATCCAAGCTCCCCTCACACTCCAAATATGACTTGACATTACAGCTGACAGTCGATATAGTTAAAATCAACTGCCCCTATATCCCTATACAGAGGAAGAGGATAGGGCTTTGGGCATTTGGCTGGACGAGATGCTAGAGAAGGGTGGCTCATCAAGAAGTCTTTCCCTGTCGCCTCCCCCAAAGTTTTTGCTAGGAAAGGAGATGGATCTCTGCACCCCTGTGTCAACTATGGCCACCTCAATGACATTATCATCCCCAACCTATACACCTTACCTTAGAGAAGAGCATCGCCCAAGCCAATGCCAAGTCCCACATCTTCTCAAAGTTGGACTTGGTGAACGCCTTTAATCAGGTGAGGGTGGCGAGGGAACAGGAGTGACTCACAGCCATCCATACTCGCCGGGGGCCTTTCCAGTTCAGGGTGATGCCGTTCAGCCTGAAGAATTCCCCAGCCACCTTCCAGCGCCTCATTGATGATGTGCTGGGGGACTTGCAATTCTCATGTGATGTGGCCTATAGCGATGACATTTTGGTCCATTGCCCCACCCCAGAGAAACATGCCAGGGATCTATAAGCGGTGGTAGCAGCCCACCACAAGGCAGGGCTATTCGTTTAACCTTCTAGTGTGAATCCTTAAAGGATGAGGTTACCTTTTTAGGGAATCTTGAACTGAAGGATGGTTATGCTGTCCCTCCTGCAAGCTGGAGGCTATTCAGTCTTGGCCTACCCCAACCACACAAAAACAACTTTGCAGCTTCCTTGGAACCATCACTTTTTTGAGGAAATTTTCCACCGCTCTCGCCCAACTGACAGCACCCCTGCGCCCCCTCACCAGGAAAAATGCCCCTTTAAAATGGTCCCCCGAGTGCCAGCAGGCCTTTGAGGCTATCAAGGAGGTTTTTCTCCTTTCCCCCATACTGTGGAATGCTGATACCTCCCGCCCCTTCATAGTAGCCTGAGATGCCTCGTCAGTAGCAGTGGGTGCCATGCTGCTACAGGAGCATGAGGGAGCCGAGCACCCAGTGGCCTATTACTCCTTTAAGTTCACCACAACAAAGCAAACGTGGCCAAAATATGACGAAGGAACTAGCGGCAGTGATGTGATCACTCACCCACTGGCGATAACTCTTGCAGGGTTCTCAGCATGAGATTACCATTTGGACAGACCACAAGGCATTGCTCTACTACTGCAAACCCAGAAGCTAGGATATCAGAAAAGTCGCACATATCAGGACCTCTGAGGGTTCCATTTTAAAGTATGAGTTCATAAAGGGTCCCCTAAACGTTTTTCCAGAAATTCTCAACAGAAATCCCTCCCTGGCTCCTAATGGGGGGAAGACCCGCTAGACCTTACAACTGTAGTGCCCCCTTCCCAAATCCTCTCATTGGCCCCCTACTGTATCCTTTGCTGACATGGACCCTGATGTCCCACTCCTCCCCCGTGTCCTCACCTCCCAAACCTGTTGCCCTGAAGGTTCAAGATTTTTGATGACTTAGAGTTCATGTGTCACAAGAAAGCTCCATATAATTTGTGGGATGGAACAATCTAGTTCCGCGATCAGGTTTGGGTTCCCCCTCCATATGCAGATGTCATGGAAATGGCAGAAGAAGTTTAGACCGGCTTGCCAGTTGAGATGTGTAAGCACCCAAAAAGCAAGCCAGAATGCCAGAGGCATTGCCGACTAAACAACTTGATATGGAGCCAGGCATTGGGAAATGATGAATTGTTGGTGCAGCACAACGGTAAGTATAATCCCGATGATGGACCACACTGAACCCACTCCTGACCCAGGAGATCTTGCTGCAGGGGGTGGGATCACTGAGATAGTCTCGATGAGGTCCTCAGCATATGGGGCCATTTCAACCGGGGTGGCAAGGAGACAGATTCTCTCTTGCAGTTGGTGGACATACGGACACAAAATCCCCATATATTGCTGCCAAAAGTTAATGATAATGGGGTTGTAGAGCCAAAAATATTGGACTCGCTGAACCCAATTGGCGATGGAGGGGGCCATAGTGACCAAGAGTACTGGTAGAGCCCATCTGGTATATGGAATGATGGGCCACCAGGGAAACGCCATCAGGGATGCAGTCAGAAGAGAATTTAAAAATTGTTTGGTTTTTTGTAAAATTTATTTGAAGGAAATGTAAGAAAATTGACCAACAATTTTCTCAGTGCTATGCAACTGATTATATAGTGGTCGATTGGGGTAGTGAAAAGCTGGGATCAGATCCCACAATTTTGACCTAACCGGCGAATTGTTCAGGTATGGGCAGGTTTGTTCCTTGAGAACTGACATCACAAAATTTGGCAGTAGCCCAAGGCGCTGTCAGTTTGACCTCAAACGTCCAAACTTAGGCTCAGCTATGTTTCCAATGGTTGGCATGACAGCATTTGGCCCAATGAGCGATGGAAATCCCCCAGGGCCACCCCACATAGGGGCGGGTCTATTTGGTTGGGAACAGGTTTGGGATGCCCAACCCGCTTGCGCTTGGTTGCTGGACTGTTTGTTCAGTCAGTGGCATCACATTGGCCGCAATGCCCAAATTACCAACTGGGGGCTTCAAACCCTTGTTGGTGGCGCCCAATGCTATAGCCTGATCATCAAGGATGATCCTTGATGATTTTGTGGGAGGGTGCTTTGTTTGATCAGCATATTGGTCAAATTGGAACCGTCAGGCATTCCAACCAATACCTCAGTCTTCATGCCTTCCCGGCCATTTGAGATTTGGCCATTGGCCAGATTGCCACTCAAATTCAATTCAGCTGATTTTAATTTGGCAATCTCAGTGCAGATCTCACTAATTCCCCGTAACAGTTCTTCCAAGGTAAGTGTGGGTACTGGGAGTGGGATCCAAAGCAGAAGAGCTGTTACCCATCGCTTATCTACTATGTGAGCAAGATCGCCCTGAGTAATGAGAGATACCACCATCCTCTTCGGTGTCTTTTTACTCAGGAATGGGAAGATGGCCCAATACACAGCCAGAGGACATTCCCCAGGACTTACATTACCCTTTCCTTTTTCCAAAGGAAGGACACCCCCACCAGGAAACTGCACCAGAGCCACATTCTTGTGTGCCTTGGGTAACTTGATAGCCATAATTTTTGCGACTTTCTGGGGGAGGCGAGGAGCCTCAGGGTGGGATATATGGAATACCTCACCAGGTCCATGCAATTCGCGCAATTGCGCGCCTTGACCCAACTATTTTCATAGGCCAGATACCCTTTCCAAACCAGATATTGGATGGAACGTCGCAACTTCCAGGATGCCAGGATAGTCTCTACCTCAGCTTCTTCCTCATTTGTGATGATGATCAGTTCCAGTTCTGTGGGAATTGCACCCTTGAAGAGCAACAGCTGGAAAACATGGAAAACAGGGTGCTGCTTCCAATGCACAGGAAGCTTCAGTCAGAATGCCCCGTTACCCAATACCTCCTCCACTAAATAGGGGCCCAAGCATTTACTGGCGAATTTTTGGGAAGGGGTTTGTTCTACTTGTAGTCATCGATGGCTTTGGTAAGGTGTTCCCACATTAAAGCTTGAGTTGGTCTGATGTGGGCAGCGTGGTCCGCGGAATCTTGAACCTCAGGCTGCAAGCACGGTCTGACCAAAAATGAAGGATTATAACCCAACGTTGCTTCATATGGGAAAAACCCCATGGACACGTGGGTCCCATTATTGTAAGTGAATTGAGAGAGGGGCAAGTCCCTGGCCCAAGTATCCTGTGCTGCTGCAGCATAGCAACACAGGTACTGTTCGAGGACTTGATTGAACTGCTCAGTCTGACTGTCATACTGAGGGTGGTATGCCGTGGATCAACAGGGGGATATTTTCAGGATTTATAGGAGTTCACTCCAAAATTGCATGGTAAAATGTGAACCCCGGTCACTGATGATCTCCTGGGGAAGACCAAACATTGAAAACACATGGCGTACAAAAAGATGGGCAGTTTCTTCCAACTTAATCGCAGAAGTACAAGGTATAAAAAGGGAAAATTTCATGAAATGATCCACTACTACCATCACCACTGTGAACCCATTAGAACAGGGGAGTTAAATGATAATGTCCAAGGACACCGAGGTCCATGGGCCCTCCGCCTGTTGTAAGGGGTGCAGGAGGCCATTTTTTCTGGAGCAATCTGACTTGGCCCTAGTGCAAGTAACACAATTGGCAATCCAAGCTGGAACCTCTTTTGTCAGACCTGCCCAATTAAAGGTTCGCTTGATCAAATCGATGCATTTTTTGTTACTGGGATGTCCAACCGTGGGGGGATCATGATGTGCACAGAATACCTCTGATCAGAAGGAGGGAGGAACCCAAATGCATGAATGGAAGTAAATGAGACCCTCTTCTAAGGAGTATAGGGAGTGTTTGTGACTCGAGTGAACCAACTGCTTGACCAACTCCACGCCCTCTGGCAGGCCAATTGACCGGCTTAAAACCTGAGCCACTAGTGGGGCGTCAGGAGCCAAAGCGATGGAGGAAATAATGGGGGGAACAATTGACAGAATCTGAGTGGCAGGAATCACAGTAATGAGATCCACTTCCTCTGGATCTGAGGGACAGTGGGCGGGACTGTGGCCTAGGAAATTGGGAAGTATATTGAGCGCACCTTTAACAAATTTGTATTTAAAGTCAAAACTGCACAGGTCTGATAGGTACGGGCCTGCTGATGCGCCAATTTTTGGGGTTTACAAAAATATAAAAGGGCCTGGTGATCTGTGTGGGCGGTTAATTCATGGCGAGCGCCCTGCAACAGATACCGCCAATGAGTTAATGCCCATGCAACAGCTGCCAATTCCTTGTCATAAAATGGCCCAAGACTGCTCCATGGCTGTGAATTTATGGGAAAAGTAAGTGACCGGATGTTCAAGACCATCATGCTCCTGAAGCAACACCGCTCCCACTGCTACTGACAAGGCATCACATGCAACAATATAAAGTTTGGTGGGATTATCTTGTTTCAAAATGGGTGGAGACACAAACACCTCCTTGATCAATTTGAATGCCTGCTGGCATTTGGGCGTCCAACAAAACGGTACGTTTTTCCCAGTAAGGGGTGGAGCAGAGCGGCCAACTGGGAAAGTTCTGAGGAAAAATTTTAGGAAAATGATGGTTCCCAAGAAACTCTAAAGTTGTTTCTGTGTAGTCAGAGTTGGCCATTCTCAGATCACATCTAACTTGTTGGGAGGGATTGCATAGCTGTCTTTGAGAACCAGGTTCCTGAGGAAAGTAACCTCCTCCTCATAAAACTCACACTTGAAAGGTTTGAGGAACAAACCTGCCTTATGTAAGATGACCACCACTGCTTCCAAGTCCATAGCGTGTTGTTCAGGAGTTGGGGAGTGAACCAGGATATCATCAATGTTTGCAATTGCACAGGTAAACCGGAGGTCACCCAGTACATTGTTGATCATCCATTGAAATGTAGCGGGAGCATTCTTCAGCCTGAAGGGCATTACACGAAATTGAAAAATGCATCACTTTGTCTGGATCGCGGTTAAACATTCCTGTCCTTCCATTACCTGAATTTGGTTGAAGGCGCTCACCAGATCCAGCTTAGAGAACACTTGGGATTTTTCGATTGCCTGGCTGATTGTCTGCTCTAGAGGCAATGGGTAGGGATTAGAAACTGTTATTTTATTCAAATGACCGTAATCCATGCAGGGACAGAGAGAACCATCCGTTTTTTGGTGAAGACGATGGGGGAGGCGATGGGTGAGGTCTTTTTGAACAACCAACCTTTTTTCAACATATCATCCAACCAGGTATTGAGTGCAACTTCTTCCATCGCTGTATGGGGATACAATGGACAGTTGATGTTCACCAACTATACGGTTGTTCAAAACCCACAATTGTACCTAGTGTGCTTAGGCAGACAATCCACCTTTTCCATGTTTAAATTCTCTGATATTGCATTAAGTTATATGGAAATCGTCTGGAACGCCCGTAGAAGTGACCAGGGTAGTGATAGAGCTGGTTCCTTGTATCTTCTTGAGGGTGTCAATCGGAGGAAATTATCCCTCCAAATGATCATTGGTAAATGAAAACGTATTAGACTCCAAGTGAATCTTCACATGTTGTCAGCGCCACCACCCCGAACCTAAGATCATCGGAAACACCAAGTTTGGCATAGCTGAGAAACAATTGCAGAAGCTGAACCAGTGGATTGAAAAGGGCACTGGTTGATGAACAACAGAAAAGTACTGATAAGCAGATGAGGCCACCATTACTGAGGAGCCTGCATCCATTTCCAGTTTTAATTGTTGTGCCAACTCAGCACTCATGAAGTTCCCTGCAGCTCCAGTATCCACCAGAGCTTCAAAGGAGACATAATGCAAGCTGACACTGATTTTCATAGGCACAAGGAAATAAGCGAAGTTTTTTTTAGAAGCTTTGACTAACTCATTTGAGATTGAAGAAATAATGGGCATATTGGGGGTAAGGTTGGGGTTCTTCATCGGGGCGGAAATTGGAAGTATGAGGGCGGGGGAAACGACTTCCTCCATCTGGGATTGAACAGAATCATCAATAGTTAACTATGTACCCACCAATTTGGACTCAGGGGTTACGGCAAGGTCAGTACCTAAGTCTACCACTAATTCAGAGATAGGCGCGTTCAGCATCTACTTTGGGTAATCCAATCAAAAATTCGCCTTCTGATAACGGATAACATGATGGGTTAAGGCGTTGATGGTGGTTGTGGAGGCAAATATATGATCTACTGATCCTTGGATGGTAGACCAGACCTCGTGATGAGCGGAACCCAAATCCAAGCCAAATTTAAAGACTGCCTGAAGCATATCAATAGATAGGCCCAACGCGGGGCCAGTTCATGAAAGGTAGAAATCAAAGAAACCAAGCTGGGGGTTTTGGCCGTGGCATAGATCAGTCTGAATAAGTGGTCTGATTGGGACACAGGGGGTTTCAAGGCGGCTGAAATGACAGCCATAAGTGGGGTGGAGTCTCCTGCTTGTGAGGAAGAGCGCAAAAGACCTCTCACCCAACGGCAGGCATCCCCATCCACAGCGTCTAACAACGTGAGCCCTTATTGGACATGAGATAAAGCAGAAGCGTTACTAAGTGCAATTGCTGTACGCATTTGCACTTCAGTGAGCATATCAAGGACTTGGTTGGCGATCTCCTGGGAGGGGACACTCGATCTTCCCTCTGGGCTAGAGGAAGGAGGAGGAGATGCAATCTGCGCAGCTTGGGTGGCTTGAAGAAGATTTCCCAACTTAGAGCGGATACTTCTCCAAAGTCAGAAAATGACCAAACAAACAACAAACAGCAAACTACTGCTTGCATTTACTTGGTAAAGAGTAACCACTGCAGCGCCCAGTTTGAAGAACAAGGTGGAAGTGGCTGGAAATAATGATTGGTCAATTATGTCATGGAAAAAGCAGAAGAAGTTTAGATCAGCCTGCCAGTTGGGATGCGTAAGCACCCAAAAAGCAAGCCAGAATGCCAGAGGCATTGCCAACTGAACAACTTGATATGGATCTGGGCATTGGGAAATGATGAATTGTTGGTGCAGCACAACGGTAAGTATAATCCCGATGATGGACCACACTGAACCCACTCCTGACCCAGGAGATCTTGCTGCAGGGGGTGGGATCACTGAGATAGTCTCGATGAGGTCCTCAGCATATGGGGCCATTTCAACTGGGGTGGCAAGGAGACAGATTCTCTCTTGAAATTGGTGGACATACGGCCACAAAATACCCATATATTGCTGCCAAAAGTTAGTGATAATGGGGTTGTAGAGCCAAAAATATCATACTCGCTGAAACCAATTGATGATGGAGGGGGCCATAGTGACCAAGAGTACTGGTAGAGCCCATCTGGTATATGGAATGATGGGCCACCAGGGAAACGCCATCAGGGATGCAGTCAGAAGAGAATTTAAAAATTGTTTGGTTTTTTGGTAGAATTTTATTTTGAAGGAAAGGTAAGAAAATTGACCAACAATTTTCTCAGTGCTATGCAACTGATTAAATAGTGGTCAATTGGGGTAGTGCAAGCCAGGATCAGGTCCCGCAAATTTGACCTAACTGGCAAATTTTTTGGGAATGGGCGGGTTTTTCCTTGAGAACTGACATTGCAAAATTTGGCGGTGGGCCGAGGTGCTGTCAGTTCAACCTCAAATGTCCAAACCGAGGCTTGGCTACATCTCTGATGGTTGGTGTGACAGCATTTAGCCTGACAAGCGACAGGAATCCCCCAAGGCTACCCCACATAGGGGCGGGTCCATTTTGTTAGGAACAGGTTTGGGATGCCCAACCTACCCACACTTGGTCGCTGGTCCGTTCATTTGGTCAGTGGCATCACATCGGCCGCAACGCCCAAATTACCAACTGGGGACTTTGAACCCTTGTCGGTGGCGCCCAATGCTATAGCCTGATCATCCTTGATGATCCTCGATGACTTTGGTGGGAGGGTGCTTTGTTTGATCGGCATATTGGTTGAATTGGAATTGTTGGGCGTTCCAGCTGATACCTCAGTCTTCATGCCTTCCCAGCCATTTAAGATTTGGCCATCAGCCAAATTGCCTCTCAAATTCAATTTGGCCAATTCCAATTTGACAATCTCGGTGCAGATTCTGCTAATTCCCTGTAACAGTTCTGCCGAGGTAAGTGTGGGTACTGGGGGTAGGATCTGAAGTAGAAGAGCTTTTACCAATCGCTCATCTACTACGTAAGCGAGGTCGCCCTGAGTAATGAGAGGTACTGCCATCCTCTTCAGTGTCTTTTTACTTGGGAACGGGAAGATGGCCCAATCCACAGCCAGGGGATGTTCCCCAGGACTTACAGCAGCCATGTTACTGAGGAACATCATGTCCCCCAGACAGTCAGTCACCTGGGTATCAAAAAGTGTGCAGCTCTCATAAAGAGAACTTACAACTGGCTTGGTCCTCAAAGGAATTTCCAACTGGATCTCTCGTTGTGACACCTGCGCCTGGGCGAAATTGGATCATTCTGAGAAGAGACTGCTTCACTCTTTTTTAGCAGGCCGAGGGGCCATGGACCTCAGTTTCAATGGACTTCATCATGGAGTTCCCACCTTCCTGTGGCTCAGATGTGATCATGGTAGTCGTAGACTGATTTACTAAGTTTTCACTCTTCATCCCCTGCCACTCTTCTATTACTGCATTGGAGACCGCAAATTTATTTGTCAACAATGTCTTTGCCATGTTTGGTCTTCCCAATGAGATTCTGAGTGACAGTGGACCCCAGTTCACTGCCTGGTTTTGGGAAGAGTTGCTAGCTCTTCTTCGCATCAAGCCCTGTAGATCCACTGCCTACCACCCCCAGTCTGATGGGCAGACTGAGCCAGTGAACCAGGTATTGGAGCATTACTTGTGCTGCTACGCGCTGGCCTCACAAGACACCTGAGCCAGGGATCTGCCTCTAGCACAGTTTGCGTACAACAACCCTTTCCACTCCTCAACCAACTTCTCTCGCTTTGAGGCTACTCTGGGGTATAACCTCTCTTTCCAGATTGGCCCCCAACTCTCCTCAGCAGTTTTCACCACCATGGACTGCATAAGCTCACTCTCCAAGATGCACAACCTGGTTCATGAACACTTGACAAAGTCCATCGAGGGCTACAAGAAGTTTGCTGATCAGAAGCTCCTTCTGTGGCATGAGATAAAGGTTGGTTCCCTTGTCATGTTAGATACCCACAATTTTCCCCTGAAGTCCCCACATGTAATCTTGCAGCCAAATGCTCAGGACCCTTTGAGGTCGAGAAGGATTTAGGCAATGGTGCCTACTGCTTGAGACTGCCCGCGCACTGGAAGCAGCACAATGTCTTCCATACCTTCCTCTTAACCCCCTTCAAGGGGGAAAGGCCAACATACTCAAAGCCAATTGTCATCAGTGAATCCTAGGAAGAGGCGGTGGGGGCCATTTTGGCTTCCTGGAGTTCCCAATAATCCATTTAGTACTTGGTCACTTGGAGATGTTACCCTTCTTACAAGAACAGCTGGGTGATTGCACGCAATTGCAAGAACTGCAAGGACCTGACAGAGGAATTCCACACTTCCCACCCAACAGCCCCCTCCCTCCTAAGAAGATCACGGCTATCCTAGCCATAAAGCTACCAGAGCGGCACAAGAATTATGCCTTGGTCCATGCACCCAGGGGCGGAACCTCCCTATAAAAAAGAATGGGTAGTGTAAGTCCTGGGACCAGCCCCTGCAACTGGATAGGGATCAACACCCCTTCCAGATGAAAAAGGGTCACAAGGCTCCAGCGGACCCTCTGTCACATCTGAGCGACCTTGCCCATGTGATGGATGAGCGCTGAGTGACTGCCCTTCCCCCAAGGATACCCCATTGCCACCTCTCCCCCTCCTCAACTCTGGTAAATTTGATAGAAGGAGTCTTCAGGGAGATTATGCACACCAGGGGGCATGGGTAGGCCCCTGGGACCACTCACTCCACAGGCAAACTATGTCAGAATTTTGGGAAAACAACATCTCTCTACATCAGAGCCCAGGTGGCAAATTCTGGCCTGAGGGAGCCAGTTTAGACTGGCCAGCACCAGAAATCAGATCAGGGTACAGCTCAGATCTCGAACCAGGTGCCAAATGACTCGGATTATCTGCCCCAATGCTCCGAAATGTATCCAGGAAGTTCGGATCACATGGTTATTCTAATTGAGGGTTTAGCCCAAGTTGCAAACAATTCGATCTAAGGGACCCTGCCTCCATGGATGAATCTGGAACACCAAAAACATGCAAACAGGCTGACTCAGATGACCAGGACCCATATTGGTAGTATCAACTTGGTTTGGCCCCAGGAATGCGGAGAAATTTGCAAAATTTTTCTTAACTTTCGCTAAAATCTAAAACATCACCCTACCCCCCTCCAAGCCACCCAACCAAATCCCATTGCCAAACCCCGAATGCCCAATCCCATGATACCTTCCTCATGCATTTTACCCAGTACTTAAGGCAACTGCTCTGCCCGGAGGTAGTGTCAGTTCATTCTCTTATCTTTCATTTAATGAAATATGAATTCCACGTTTAGCTTGCCGCAGCCTCTGTCTGCCTTGCTACTTTTCAAAAAATACTGCCAATTGATCCAACAAAGCATGGCATCACCCAAGTTCTCATACCGATGTTTACTGACCTGGATCGTCTGGTCGCTCAACCCTGCCACACAGCAGTGGATCATAAATGCTATAATTCTCCTTACCCCCAACAATGAACTCATTGTTTCAATCATTACCGCACATTTGTTTAACTGGAGTCCTCCCATCTGTTCAGTTGCTGAGTTCTCCAAAAATGCTCCCCAGTTAGAGCAGCACCTGAGCGCTCCTTCTCTGCTGCTCATGGACTTGGGATTTACAACTGCCTTAACTGCTGATGGCTTGGCCTGCATGTGGGACTTGGAATGCCCCATCCAGGGGAAGCTTGTTCCTAACCCCTCTTGTGGGTAACATTCTACATCTGCTCTCACTTCCAACCACGCATGGCACAGTGCTGTCCCTCGCTGGCGCGCAAGCCCCCTACTCAAATCTGAAGGCCAGCAGCTAAAAACCCTGCAGGAGTCGTCATCCTCCCTGCCTCTCCCACCCTTGGGGGCACCCTGCAAGACTTGCAGTTGCCCCCGTTGCAACCATATGGTTTGCCTTGTGGGCCTTCAGTACGTTACTGAAATTTTATTTTCCTCACGTCTTCAGTAGAACACCGCTCCTACTAGTCACTCAGACTGCTATGCCTATGGCATTCTGGGCCCTCCACTGGGTGCACGCGCACCCTGACTGGGAGCCAGTCTAGTTCTTAGCTGAATCCATGACATGCTGGAGCTACTAGAATAAAACCTTCCATTATTTTATAACGAAAAGGATGAGGCCCCAGTGTACAAAAAATAAGGGTTTATTGACCTTGTATTTAGAATGGTATAGTGCCAATTGGGTATCAGCAGCTATGTACCTGTACCCAATGGTTACCAAATCAGATTGTTGAGTCTAAGGATATTCCATTACAAGATATTAAAACTTTATCATTCCGCCAGGTCATCATGTTATGGTGGGGACCAAAATCACTTTTAGTGTCACTTAAGGTCTATACAGTGAGATAGTCATCTTATTTGGACATTCGCATTTGGAACCTGTCATTTAGACTGGGCTTATTATGCTGAAACACAGAAATTCAGATGCTGTTAGCTAACTGGTACCCTTACTCTATAAATAATCAAGTGACACCAGATAGTCTCTTTTGCTCATATTTTACCCATAAAAGAGGTATTAAATATTTATGGTTTTGGAAAATTGGATGCACTTGGGCTTGAAGGTAATTAATGTCAATTGGTATGTGCCCTAGTACCTAGGACACTTTTCTGGGTTAACAGAGGATAAAAAAGAGCAAGCTTTACCTTATTTAATAAGTATAGTGATATCTTTGCAAAAGATGACTATGATTTGGGCTGTGCACACAATGAGTTATTTTAAAATTTATACTGGAGATCATCCACTAATTTGCCTCCATCCTATCAGGAATTTTAAGGTGGCGGATGAATTTGTTAACTAAGAAATTAACCAACTTGTTCATCAGGGTGATGTTAGCGCCCTCCAAGAGTCCTTGGACCAACCCAGTTTTGGTAATTAAAAAGGAGGTGGATCAGATTAAAAGATAATAGACTACTAAAAATAACAATATCACAAAAAAAATTTTTTATCAACTACCTTGCATTGACGATGCGTTAGAATGCTTGGGCGGCGCAAAAAATTTCTCTTCTATGGATTTAATCTCTGGATATTGGAAGATTGAGCTTCCAAAAGAGGAACAGGAGAAGTGCGCGATAATTACAGCACATGGTCTATACCAATCCACTTGATGCCGCAAGGGCTGGGTAACGCCCCTTAGAAGTTCTAGCGTGCTATGGATAGCATACTAAAGGATTTAAAAAAATCTTCTGTCGTGTTATATGCCTGATAATATATATGGATTTTACAGAGCATTTAATGATTCTTTGCAACATTCAGAAGAGGTGTTTTGTCAGTTGGCCAAGGCTGACCTGAAAATTAAACTCTGAAAGTGTGATTTCATCCATGAACAACTTGAGTATCTGGGTTTTTTAATTGACAAAAAAGACTTACAGCCCCAGATCGCTAATGTTGAGGATATTGAAAAAGTCTCAGCCAAGTAGCAAGCGCGGTATTCAGGTATTCCTGGGTTTGGTTGGCTATTATTGTCAGTTTGTGAAGATTTTGATTAAAATAGGTGAGCTGTTATTTCACCTTCTTAAGTCTAGGGTACCATCAAATGGATAGGGCGTTGCCAGCTGGCCTTTTAATCATTTAAGGCTATGTCTCACTAAAGCGCCTATTTTGATGTAATTAAACCTAAAAAATGGTTCTTTATTTAGATGGAAGCTTTTCTCACTGCCATAGGGGACATGCTATCCCAACTTGATTCTGATGGAGTAAAACATTTAATGGCTACTCTAGTTGGATGTTGGATGTGCATGAATGGAATTACATGGTAACCAAAAAAGAGTGTCTAGCCGTCATTTTATGTTTTAAACAACTTTGCGTTTATTTCCAAAGGGTACACTTTACTTGGTAACAGATCATGCATTTCTGAACTGGTTGCAGAACTTGAAGGAGCCGGATGAACATTTGGCCTGCTGGGTATTGAAGTTACAAGCTCATGACTTCAAAATTAGCACCACCTTGCGTTAAGCATCAAAAAGTGGATGGAATTTACTGTTTGCCTACTGTAGCCTTACTAGTTGATAAGTATGATGAATTGTTTAATAATATGAAGACTCAGCAATATGATAGTGAACCTGAGAGGTTTGAAAAATAAAAAGCTTAGGAAGGATACTTTTACTAAAGATGAACTTTATAGGATCATTGATGAATAAACTAACGTGTTTCCTCGTCTCATTAAGAATACTAATTTGGTTATCATGACCTACAAGGTGGCAGGCATGGTTGATTTATAAAAAATGCTAGAACAATTATGATCACTATACTTATGGGATTCTATGTCACTTGATATTTAAGAGACTCTCTGCTGCTGTCAAAAAATGCCAAGCTGAAGCGCCTTATCAAAAAACACTTTTTCCCAGTTGGTCAAACCCATCTTCACATGGCATACCATCTACATTATTGTCGTGGGCCCTTTAACCAATATCTCTGGTCAGCTTAAATATATATTATCAGCTATTGATCACCTTAACAAATGGGGTTGAGGCAAAAGCGGTCAGAGATTTAAAAACCACAACCACTGACATATTTTTAGAATTACTATTTATCTGTATGGATGCCCCCAGTTTCTTATATCAGGTAATGGGACCACTTCACGTCTCAAATGCTCTTTAAGCTTAACGATTAAATGGATATCAGAGGAGTCATATCTACGCCCCTATACCCTGAGACCAATGGCACTGTTGAACGGGTTGTTAGTACACTTGTTGGGATTCTACTTAAGTTGATCACTGGCAAGGCGTCCAGTTGCAATCTATTTCTGCCTTCTGATGTATTTTCATATAACAATGCATATTACTTAGCCATGGGAGACTCCCCGTTTGCATTACTTCATGGGAAACAGCCAGCGCTATCATAATTTTATATTCATGTGTGAAAATGAAAGTATGAGTCCTAGTTAATACCTTGATAAAATCGCAAGGTCCTTAATTCAGCTTCAAAGCTCTTCTTTCTCCAATATGTTGGCTCAGAAAGTTAAGGCTTAAGCTTGTGATAATGAATACTGCTAGATCTTAGCTACTTTCAGCGTAGAATTGGTCTGATATTATGACAATGATAATTTTGGGAGTGTTAGAAAAAAGCACCCATTTGGAAAGAGCTTTTGAGATCATAGAAAAGACTTCAACATATGCTTATACTCTGAAGGATCCCATTAAGGGTTAACTTATCAATTGTTATGCTAAGTTCTTAAACTTTACTATCCACATTTAGCCTTTTGGCCCAAGCTCTCATTAGCTCTTCTATTCACTCATCATCATTACCTGATGTTTGGTTAAGCATGGTAATGTTGCAGCTAGTTTGACCAACCATCAGTTTAGGCAATATGTATCTGAATGAGTATTTCTAACTAATAATTATACATAAGGTTCAATCCATTATTATAAGTGCTCAGAGTGAAGTCCACAGCTTTATAGGGAGTTGCCAAAGTTTTATTAGTTTTTTGGCGCTTTGGCTTTAGTGTTTTGAGTTATACATGACTATTATGGCGGATTGAATCCTTAAACCCTGTTGGCATAATTCTGCCACTATTAAGTTTGATCCTACTATTCACTCATATCCCTCACAGTGCATGTCACAAAATTGACCATGAACTTCATTAGTGTGCCAGGCCAACCAGTATGAAGACTGGTTAGCCTTTTACAGTTTTACCTTCCTTGGCTTATCAACCCCTGCAAGTCCATGTCCAACCCACCAACTAACCACCAATTGCTTCACCTTTAGCCCCAGGTGTCCTTGGCATGTGCTCTGGCAAGTCCTGTTCCTTCCTTGGCAGCTCAGGCACTTCCACACTGCCCCACCCTTGTGACCCTTAACCAACCCATCAGGGCATGCCCAGGAAAGTCCATCCCCCATCTTGGGTGGCTATGGTACTCCTGCACTGCACCCCACAAGGTTGGTAACCAGTCAGAGCATCCGCTGGTAGCCAGCTGTCCAGGATCCCGCCAGTTCCTCATAGGGAGGAGGCATGGGAGCTGGCAGCGCCGGCAACTCCAGATGTGATCACCCACACATATTAGGGATCTCCTGTCCCACCTTCCCCACTCTAGTTGCTCTAAGCTAAATCAAACAAATAGGAAAGATGGGAAAACAAGGGATGTTTATTAGGAGGTAATGAATGACTATTTATATTACTTCTGGGCTACTGCTCCCAAGTACTCTTTGGCCAATCAAATACTGGAAAACCCATTGGTCTCTTGATGCCATAACGCTATCAGATCATCTCTTCATTCATTCATACTTCATAGCAATTCCCTCCATATATGCTCATATAACACCAAATATTAATATTAGGTCAACCCATCCTCAGCATAAGTCGCTGGTCAATAAAATATAAATTCATAATTAAATAGAACTTCGAGCATCTTTGTCATGAGTTGCTGTTACTCCAAATTAGTGGTGGAACCATTCTTTAGACAATTCATAGCGGATTCATCAGCTTTCTGCTGGAAACTCCCACAACAATCTTCTGATGGCATATTGGCAGCAAACGCAGCTTGAGCTGAACATAAACTCAAATTAAATTATAACATTAAATAGTATCAAACTAGGCGATTAGCTGGAAATTACGCCCAACTAACCAAAACCTCTAATTCTGATACTATTGGAAGGAGACAATATGGTTAAAATCTTGCACTGTTATATATTTTTCAAGAGGATTCCTATTTTAATTTAAGCCATTTGTCAGCATCTCAATTGCAGTTGGTTGATTGAAACTATAATGGAATTATCCTGAGCTCTTGTGACTCACTACCTAATTTTACTTCATGTAATTTATCCTCTAGTCTACTACTTGAGTGCAACTTAGTACATATAAAATGCACCAACAGGAAGTTTGCATAAAAGGCATATCTCTGTAAGATTTAAATGGTAAGAGATCCTTTTCTCCTAGGTTGTGGGAGAGTATCCTCAGTGAAAAGACACTATCAGTGAGCTGGAAAGCCTTTATCAATATAAAACTACATTGTGCTTCATTTGAATTTATAAATAATTATTTCTCTTACTAAAAAGGTTTTTACTTTGGTAGTTTGCCAAGGGCAGTCTTCTTACAGTTTTTTAAGTGTGATTACCTGTGCACTGAAATCTGATACTTAGTGCTGATTTCAACAATGATCTTCTTGGTGAGGGGTGGGGTTTGCCCTAATCAGCATAATGGTATTTGGGTTCTTTATATTTTCATATTTAAAAGTGCTAACAAAGGGTTTTAAGCTGTCCTTTCTCAAAGTCCTGTTCTTTATGACATCCAAAATATATCATGTCTTATAATACTCACAATCATATCTTGTTATTGTAAATGGTGTATCAGGTTTCTGCCAGATGCACTCATTGGTGCTAACGCTGGGAAACCCAATATGGTGGCTGAATGCAGGAGGCTATAGTCAGCTGAGAGGACAGGAGAAGCTTTAGGCGCAACGTTGGACGTGACTTTGTTTATTAGAATAAAATAAAAGCTTAAGTAAAATAAGATAAGCTTGTATCCTAATGAAAAAGTACTTTATTAGGCTAACATGCAATGGATTTTCATAGGGTGCATGGGGACATTGTTTCAAGGATCGTTGCAGCTCCATCCATTCAGAATCTCTCCTGGTCTTCTGGATTGACCACCTTTTTGAACCTTACTCAGATCTTGCCACCCTCGTGACTGGTTCAATGGAAACCACACTTCACATGACTCAGGAAATGTGGATGTAGAGATTTCCCAAAAAGAAGAGTAGTTTAGGTAAATTCCTGAATTTGGTATACTAGTGGAAAACATAGAGTCAAACCCCATTCTCAAACTTACTAAGCCATTTGGCATTTGTGCCCCACAAATGAAGGTGTCATGATTCTAATATGACTGGACGATAATTGTGGGGCAGCTAGGGCAGATTGATAAGAATTTCGCCAAACTTGATATCATTTATGATTATTTGAATGCCTCAAGACAAGGCGATATTGGGATATAATGGGTTACTATTTCGCCTCTAAATAAGGTGATAATTAGATGTTGATATTTGACAAATATGAAGTAAATCGCCTACAATCAGGGAATAGAGGATTAGAGAATAACAAGCCAAATTCGAGGGGAATTGGTGGAATAGAATAGCCCAAGATATGAGAGCAGTATCACCTGAAGCCGCTGTATATAAGAAAGATGGGCGATTGAGATAGGAAGGTTGTTAATAGTAGAGAGAGAATGGGACAGCGAAAGATCATTGTGATTATTAAAATAAATAAATGAATCAATTGTGGCAATTGCTCCTATCTTAAGTTATTTTCAAGTGTGTCTGAAGGACCAACGATCCCCACATCATCTGTCTGTTGCTCAGTGGGTTCAACCTGTACAAACAATATGGCAGATCATAATGATACCATCCAATTTTATTCCAGTAGTGCTCACTACTAGGCCCATTGAACAACCACCAAACACAATCAAAACTCCAGTCACCATCCATGCCTTACACAGACTGTGTTACTGGGGAATCTTCACGAAACACTGCACCAGTTGGATATGAGAAACTCAGACTTACTTTAGATGCGGTGCTCAAAAACCAAGATGAACTCCATCAAGAATGAGATGCTGTCATGCACCAGCATAATAGCACGTTTATCTTTTGCAAATCTTAGGATAACAAAACAAAGAACTCGCCAACCAATTTAATGATACCACCAAACAGCTGCAGTGTGCAGAGCAAAGATTGACCAATACCTCTCAGTCTTCTAACTGGGACAAGGATGGCCATCAAGAGGGGGCATCATATGAGGATGAATATGACACTGGTCGGAGCTACTACACCCAGGGTGGTAGTACCAGATACGAATATGAGTCAGAACGCCACTTCCCTCAAGTAATGGCGATACCACCCATGGAAGAAGGTCACAGTATCCCTGAAGCGTCAGACATCCTAGCTTCTGCTGATCCAGCTTTTCATTAAGAAATTGCTTTTAGATCTTGACCCATTCCTCAGTATAGGCCAAAACCCAGTGAATGGGATGAGGAGGTTAATATTGAAAAATTACCTCCGTTTGATCAAAAAAGGAACATTCATGGGTTCTTCAAACGGTTTGAGTTTGCAATGGAAGGCGCATCTGATAGATGGAAGGCTAAGTTGTTGATATCTGTCTTGGATGTCAGGAGTGCCAATCAGGTCACCTGTTACCTCCCAAGTAGCTCTGTCACCTATAAGGATGTGAAGGATACCATACTCTGCCTATTTAGGGGTACATCAAAGATGTTGCAGCGGAAAGCGGAATTCTTAACAATTGGATTCTGCCAAAACAAGACTCTCCTTGAGTTAGCTAGTTGATTCACAATGGAAGCCCACATGCTGATTGTGGCAGGGTACTTAGCAAAAGCTGACGTGTGAATTGCCATGACCTCTGCAGTGAAGACATATTGAGAGCTTCAAAATGTCATTTCAGCGCTTCTGGATGACGATGTACCTCTGCTCAAGATTGTACAGTTTTTGTATCACATATCCCCTAACTTACCACTACCAAATATGGAATGGAGGGCTACTGCAACTACTGCACCCTCTTATTCAGGAGAATACTCTCGTCCAGATCCAGCTCCATTTAGTAATCCTCAGCCCTTCTATAAATCTGCACCTTGTCCTCGCCGAATTATACTCATCAGTTCAATCAGTGTCAATGGGCTGGTCACAAAAACTGTCAGCAACCCAGCTATCAACTAGGACTTAGCTATGCTGAACGTCAACAATCATCTTACTGACCTGGGCCTGGTTACGCTGAACGGTCCCAAACTTTCTGATTTGGACCCTCTTATGAAAATCAAGGACGTGGCTCTTATGAGGTTAACTGCTATGAATGCAGCCACCCTAGTCATTTGGCAAAATTCTGCCATAACCGCCATGTGAACAACGTACACCAAGATCAATAATATCAGGGAAAAGATGGAGCGGAGTAGAGATGGGACCCTCTACCTTTACAATACCAACTTAAAATGTCCTGAATCAATAGTAGTATACCCTGCGGAAATCACTCAGTATAATGACGTACTTTTATACCAGCAGCCAGTTGGAGGAGTAAATGTAGTGACATGAGCTTAAGCCAAGGCGGTGGCAGAAGAAGAGTCCTTAGAACAACTGAAGCCGTATGCCTGTCAAATGCTTGATCAAGCTTCCTCAGACAAGCTCAATTCTGCTGCAGATGCACCAACTCTGAAAGGGATAAATGTCGCCCTTCTGGTAGATTCCATTGTCAAAGAAACCCCCAAGTCGGTGAAGGAATAATGAGTTTTCTTAAAAAAAGGGAGCCCATAAATGTTCATGTAATAAACAGTCAATGTTCTTCTTATTCTGAGTGTACATACTGTGATAACTTTGTAGCAAAAAATAGGGTTTGTGCTATAATAGATACTGATGCTCCAGTAACCATAGTTTACACTAAATTAATGCAAAGTTGACGTTAAAACCTGATGTGGACCATTGAATGGTGTATGGAACTTTTGGAGCAGTAAGCACCGTCTCTGAGGGGACTTACAGTGCGCTACCTCTGCACTTTGGGTCCATTGTCATTGTGGCTCCGGTTATTGTGCTGCCAAACAAAAACTATGACCTGTTAATCGGAACCACTTTCCTGTACCATTTTGGGGCTGACGTTAATATGACGGAGGAGACCCTCACCATTCTGGGTCAGCGGATCCCAATTTACTTCACCACTAGTGGAGTACCAAAGGATCCAGTGCACATGAGCCATATCAACCTTGCCTATAGTGACGGGGTGATGCCAGTTTGCTATCACTGACTAAAGTGCAAGACTCAGCCCCTTCCCTAGCAGATATATGAATAACAAGGGATACCTCTTCGAGCTGCAGGGCCCATGTCTATTCCTTCTGGACATCAAGTATTAGTGAACACTGAGTTAGAGGTGGGCGTGCCTATTGGGCTATATGGTAAAGTCATTGTGCTCTATCATCAAATGCATTTTGAGCCGCATGTGGCTCCAGAGCTTATACTTCTGAGACATGGAGAGATTAAGGTTTTGTTAGCAAACCTCCAGAACGAACCAATGCAAATCTGCCGACACCAAACTGTAGTGTATTTACATTTGATCCAATAGATGAGGTCCTTCAGGTTCATTATTTTGGGTCGTTGGACGTTTTTTGGTCTACCAGTCAAAGCACTGACTGGCGTACTAATGGTGGTACTGCGAAGTAATCTAATAGGGCTATTGGAAGAACAAAAGAAAAAGAAATAGCTTTATTTTTAAAGTATAAGGGGATTTTTTGCTGTCAATAATCATGACTTAGGGTTTGCTCAGGGGGTGGTCCATTGAGTAGACACAGGTGATCATCACCCTATAAGGTCTTGTCTTATCTACCAATCAAGGGCAGCAGAAGACATTGTCACTAACAACATTGATAAGTTGCTAGATCAAGGGATGCTTGAACCGTCCAAAAGACCGTGGGCTTTGCCTGTTCTTATTGTAAAAAGAAAGGATGTCACCAACCGCGTAGTAATAAACTACCAGAAACTCAACAGTATTACAAAATAGGACTTGTGACCTTTGCCATGGATCCATGATGCTTTGGATCAGTTAGGGGAATCCCATTACTTTTCAGAGATGGACTTGATATCAGGTTACTGGCAAATCAAGTTACCTGCAGCGGAACAGGAAAAATGCGCTGTAATCACCTCTAAAAGCCTTTTTAAACTGAAGAGGATGCCTCAAGGGCTGTGCAATGCCCCAGCTACATTTCAGTGAGCCATGGATACTATTTTTGGTGACCTGAAAAAGTCATGAGTCCTTGTATACCTTGACAATATTAACGTTTTCTCTCAAACCTTTTGGAGCATCTCAACCACCTAGAAGCAGTATTTCGCCGGCTGGCTGAGGAAAACATTAAAAATAAATCTCAAAAATGTAACTTCTTCAAAGATAAGCTGGAATACCTGGGGTTTGTGGTAGACTCTAAAGGGCTGAAACCACAGCCAGCTAAGGTGGAGGCCATCAGAAAAATGACTACTGCCAGTAGATGAAACATACAGGTATTTTTGGGAATGGTCGGTTACTGCTGGCGCTCTATCCCTAATTATATCTGTATTGGGGGCCCGCTATTCAAGTTGTTAAAAGAAGACGCTGTGCTTAAATGGATGGATTGTCACCAATCCGCTTTTGATACACTTTGTACAGCGTTGATCAGTGCACCAGCGTTACAATATCTGAACTTTGATTGAGAGTTTATTGTTCAGATGGATGCGTCCCTTTCTGCTGTTGGGGCAGTACTTTCTCAGAAAGATGACGAGAAATTGGAACATCCTATAGCATACTTTAGTTAAAGTCTGAACTGTCACAAGCGTAATTATACTATGACTGAGCAGGAGTGCTTAGCAGTGATCTATGCGTATAAGCAATTCTGAGTCTATCTGCATGGGGTAAAGTTTAAAGTCGTAATAGATTGTGCATAATTACACTGGTTGAAGAACTTCAAAGAACCTGAAGGCCGGTTGGCTCGATGGGCTCTTAAGTTGCAGGCTTATGACTTCAAGATTCTCCATCAGCCAGGAGTAAAGCATTAGAACGCTGACTGTGTATCTTGATTGCTGACTGTTGCGGTGATGGCAGACCTCAGCAACATGATGTATGATAAGATGTTCAGCAAAAAATATGACGATGAACTTCCCCAAGTGAATAAAGTGTTAAACGAGATGTGAACAAATACCTTTCAATGGAATGGGAAACTGTACAATTGGATTGGCGATTCTACAGTGAATTTTCTGTAACCTTCAGCATGACCAGGAATCATTATGAGCGCTCACAGGGCAGTTGGACATGGTGGGGTGTGCAAGACAATGGAGTTGGTGCGCCCTCAGTACTATTGGGAAAGCATGAGCTTCGATGTGCTTAAAAACTATTTTCAGTTGCCATCAGTGCCAAGTGGAGAAGCCATTCCACCTCAAGTCCTCATACTGGGTAGTGAAACCACATTTCGCTTGGCACACAGTTTCCCTAGATGCCATTGGTCCCTTGCCAACAGGAGCTAACTGGTGTAAGTATATTCTTGTGGCTATTAACCACTTGACCTGGTGGTTCAAAGTGAGAGCAATACGAGATTTGGGGGCAATTACAGTGGCCAAGTTCGTGATGGAATGCATTATTCAGCGACTTAATGCCCTCAGTTCATTCTCACTGATAACGCTCCCAACTTCACCTCACACATCCTCCCCAAACTGAATGAGTTTATGGGAATCCGCAGAGTTCTGATGACCCCATACCACCCCAAATCTAATGGAATGGTCAAATGGGTGAATGAAACTCTGGTGAACATTCTACAAAAATTAGTAACAGATCGACCTTCCATTTGAAGCTCTCTCCTTTCCACTGCTGTGTTCGCCTATAACATTAGTTACCATTCCGCCATGTGGAGGAGTCCCTTCCAACTACTTTACGGCTGACACCCAACCCTTCTGGCGTTACTTTATTTGTGTGTAGAAGACACCAGTGGAATGAAACCCGACCACTATTTGGCTAACCTCACAAACATTATGATCAAACTGTAAACTAAAGCATATTCCTTCAGCTTAGCCAAGAAGATCAGGAATCAGACTGCCAATCAGGTATGTCATAGTGGGCTGGCACCATTTAAGGAAGGCAATATGGTTCTCTTCAATGACCAACATGGATTTGAGCGGAAACACAAGCTGGCCAGTATTTGGACTTGTCCGTTTGAAGTTATAGAGAAAACTGGGGTTGACGCATATACCATCAAGGATCCTGCAAGTGGTCAGATCACTAACTGGGTACATGCAAAGTTCCTCCAGCCATACAAACAATAGGAGCTTATCGTCCAGTCAAGGAGGGGGTAATGTCGTGCTTCCAATATGACTGGATGATAATTGTGGGACATCTAGGGCGGATTGGGAAGAATCTACCAAACATGATATCAGTTATGACTATTTGAGTGCCTTGAGACGAGACGATGTTGGGATATAATGTATTATTATTGGATCGCCTTTAAATGAGGCAATAATGCAATGTTGATATTTGACAAATACAAAGTAAATCTCCTACAATTAGGGCGATAGAGGATTAGAGAATAACAAGCTGAATTCAAGCAGACTTGGTGAAAAATAGCCCAAGCTATGAGAGCAGTATTGTCTAGACCCGCTGTATATAAGCAAGATGGGCGATTAAGATAGGGAGGTTGTTAATACTAGAGAGAGAACGGGACAGATAGATTGCTGTAATTTGTTAAAATAAATAAAAGAATCGATTGGGGCAATTGCTCCTACTTTACATATATTTTTCAAGTGTGTCCTAAGGACTGATGATCCTCACATCATCTGTCTGTTGCTGTGGGTTCAACTGTACAAACAATATGTTGGATTCTAATGATACTGTCCGATTTTATAACAGAAGATATTGATCATTCCCCTGGATAAGGCTTTCACCTAAAACAGGGAGAATCATATCAGAGCCCCCTCCAAGCCTTGTCCTAGGGGAGCAAGTTGTGGCCTGAGGGTTAAGGTAGACGGAGGACTCAAGCTTGGGGGCATACAGAGCCTCTGGCTTGATGCAGACCAGGTGGTGATGCTGATGCTGTGGGTTGAGGCCACCCCATTATTGTCAATCGTAAAGCCATACAATGAGGGCGCTGCAGATTGGTGCAATGCTGGGATCTTGCTGGTAGAATTTGTTGCCCCAACGGTTGAGCGCAGCATGCTCTTGCAGGAAAGCCTCTGTGGTATAGTGCTCAGGTTGTTCTTTAAAAAAGGTGGTTTCAAGCTCTTTGGTCTGTGACCTGCTGCTGGCTGAGCACTCTAGTCTTTCAAGGTGGCTGGCTTCAAGCTGCCTTCTGAATTGAGGTAAATTTCCTTGAGTCCAGATAAATTAAGCCTAAGCTGTGAGCTGCTGATCTTGAGCATTTTGATCTGGTCAGTTTTGTCCTGGATCTTGACTGCAGGCTAAACAGCAGCCTCCATTCCTAGATAACTTCTGACCTGTAGGTCTTCAACACTGACTCCAACTGCACTATCCTTTTTCAAGCCTTCTGCGCCATCTTGGCCATGCTGGTCTCAGCCTGTTCAAGCTTCCAGTTCAACTCATTTGCACCCAAACCTGGCATCTTCCAATCACCTTATAAGCCAAAAGATCCAGAAAAGTTTTGGAGAAAATGTCATTATCAGTGAGCTGCATAGGCGAGCGACCCCACAAGCTTTAAAAGTGGCCAAATGATTGTAGGGTGTTGCCCCTTGAAAGTTTTGACATAGAGGCCTTTTTAAAGTGATGCTGAGCCACCATCTTGGGATTGGGGAGAGCAAATCTCACTCACGACTGAAAGCGACCTGGTCAACAAAGTTTGAGAGTGGAATTTAAAGTGGACTAAAAGGATAGCATTAGTAGTGAAAGTAATGTCAGATGGTTCCTTTAGCTTCACTTTTTCAGGACCCTCGTTTTTGTTAGAATCGGCGCTATCTCAATCTGAGAGCTAAAACAGGTAATCTTGATATTTAGTTTTAGTAATATCTGGCCCAATCTCAGGAGGGGAGCTGTCAAAGACAAAAAGCGTTAGATTTGCTGAAAAAGGAGTCATAAAGCTTATTACAAATGGTGTGAAGGTAAGTCCCAGGTATTTTGTCTGGAGTTTTTAGTGCATCATCATATCTACTTGTTTTTAAGGCTTCCAGAAAATTCCTGAAGTTTGCCACCTTTATCAAGGTTGGAAGCTTACTTTTGACTGGTCTTAATTTCATCAATTTGGTGTTGTTGATGCTTGCTGGCCACATTTGTTTTAATTTTTGGCACTTTTGGTTCAAATTTGCTATGTGCTTTGTTTCCACTTTCTTCTCTAAAGCAGCGAGTGGGAAATGACATCAAGAGGAGGATTTCGCTTTTTATTATCTAAATAAATATTAGTGTTAGTATTAAAAATTAATCAATTTTGTTTGAAAAAGAGCACTAAGATTATTTTTATCTTATTTTTTCAACTGGAGAATGTGCTGTAGCTTGGCCAATTTCTTTTTGATTTTTTTCAAAGCCAAAAGGTTTTTGAACATTTTTCTCTCATCACAGTAGACAGGTCTTAGCGTCCATTAGTCATTCCACTGAATAATATCTTAAGCGGCTTCTTCTCTTCTAGCATCCCACATCCTCTTGAAACGTGATGCTTGATCCCTGTAATAAAATACTGCCTTCATTGATCTTTTTTCTTTATGATGCTGGCATTTTTGCCCAATAGCTTCTTTTTAAATTTCTTTTGGGTGTACTTAAAAGGTCAAGTAAAGGTTTTAACTGACAGGGAGTTTAAAAATGCATTAAGTCTTCTGGGACACACTCAAAGGATTTCTTTGGAAAGTTGATCACCACTGTTACTGAGTCTTGGCCATTCCAGAGGAGGTAGGTCAGAAGGTCAGCATCCAGAGTGCTTGCTTTAGAAAGATTTTCGTCCAAAGTTGAGGGTAACTCCTCAGGGTGCGCCTTGAAGCGCCCCTGTAATGAGCACCAGATATCAGGTTTCCGCCAGATGCGCCCACTGGTGCTAACGCTGGAAAACCAATATGGTGGCTGACTTCAGGAGGCTATGGTCAGCCAAGAGGACAGGGGCAGCTTTAGACGCAAAGTTAAATGTGACTATGTTCATTAAATAAAATAAATGCTTATATAATAAGATAAAATTATATCCTACTGAAAAAAGTACTTTATTAAAGGGTGGTTAGCATGGCAGGTAAAGCTGCTTCCACTCTAGTGCTGGTTTCAAGTTCAAAACCTGTACTGGCTAGAAAAATTCTCAGTGTGGTATATTTGTCCCAAGGTCAACCCACCTCAAATAATAAAAAGTACTTTATTAAACTAACATGCATGGATTTTTATAGGGTGCATGGGGACATGGTGCCTCAAGGATCATTGCAGCTCCATCCATTCAGGATCTTTCCTGGTCTTCTGGATTGACTACCGTTTTAAAACTTACTCAGATCTCGCCGCCCTTTTGACTGTATCAATGGAAACCCCACTTCACATGGCTCAGGAAATGGGGATGTAAAGATTTCCTGAATTCAGAGTAGTTTATATAAATCCCCAAATTCGGTATACCATTGGAAAACATAGAGTCAAACCCCATTCTCAAACTTTAAGCCATTTGGCATTTGTGCCCCTCGAATGAAGGCATTGACCATTCCCCTGACAAGGCTTTCACCTAACCCAGGGAGAATCCCAACAGGGTGGTTAGCTTGGCAGGTCAGTGGAGACTTCATAGACTTCCAAGCGCCTAAGTCATATCTAAAGGACGCAATCAAATCCACCTGCAGCTGGTGGAGGAGGAGTGGTCCAACCTGATAATGGCAATCTATCAGGAGCTTGATGAAGTGCTATCAAGAGGGACTTTGATCACCGCTGGGTGCCCAAATGGGGCTATATAAATATTGCAACCTTAGGTGAATTGAACCATAAAAATCCTTAAGATTAAAATCAAATATAAGAAGGTCTATCGCAGATTGAACCAACTAGATATACTAACCAAACTGCACAGTGGGTGACATTCCAAAACCTCCTAACTGATTGGGAGAGGGAATGGATGCATGAAGCAATTTAGACTGGACTAGCATACTATGGGGAAGTATGAGAATTTCAGCAAGCCAGTGGTGATTACATCAAAAGTGCCTTTGTCCCTGAACAGTTGAAGTGATATATATGAACTGTCCCATTGGATGAAGCCAAATAAAATAGCCATATCTCAATTCATCTGCCTGCCTGTCTTAAGCAGATTCGTGTATGTAGAGCAGGAAGACGTGAAGCAAGTATACCAGTTCTGTTATCAGACTGGCCATACAATGGCCCAATGCCACCATCACAAAGGAAGACCCCTCAAGAGTACAAATATGACCCTGTTGGAGGGATCATAAAGGTTAGGGCTAAAACATTCCTTTGACCAAAAGCCAAAGAATAGATCCTGCAGAAACTAATGGAGGTCGCGGAAATGAAACGCCAACAGCAAGAGCTGGACCTCACCCATAGGGAAGCATGGGAGCGAGAAGTGGCCAAGCAACCCAAAGAGGATGATGAGCCCTTCATCAACTCAAATCCTGAATCATACAGAATGGACGAAAGAACAAGCCCCAAACCGATGGCGCCACACCCATCCCAAGTGGAATGGACAATCTGCGTGGAAGAAATATGGCAGAAGGCGAACCTAAAAATCTACTAAGAAGGGACAGGCAGCACAAGATGCCATTAAATTGAAACCTAAGCCCGACAAGTCAAAAGTAAATTTGAAGCCAACTCATAATTTGTCAGCAAACAAACTTGAGGAGACTAGCAACCAAAAAAAACTTAATTGATGTGATTAGCAGAATTGGCCAATCAGGCTCCAACCAAAAAGACCAGATCTTCCAAAAATTAAATGAAGGGGCAGGAAGCTGATTGACAGATGAGGAGGAATCTGATGCTCCACCAGTAGGGACCATGGAGCACCCAGATCTGGTAATCAAACCATCCTCGTTGTCCATCAATAGGGAGATGGGGATGGTGACTGAATTCCTGGTGCACAGAATGCTTGGTAAGGCAATCCCAATTCATCAAACTGACCTTAAAGGTCGACCAATACCCCCCCCACCCTCCCTCAGTGACACCCACCACCAACAAGCAAACCTCCATTCGTGACTCAATTCACACACTGAAGTTATTAATCCTCATACCTGTGGGTTGTGCAGCTTAAAAGGAGGATTGCTACCACAAATGCTCGGGGGATGGCGAGCATACAAGCAAGAAGGCGGAAGTTACACCATTATAAAACAGATGATGATATAGACATAACTTTAATGTCAGAAACGCAAGCAGGTTAACAATATGAAGTGGTGCCAAGCTTGATCTGTGATGCAAAGAATCACCCATGGTCCAACCAAATAGGCTATCAGGTGCTCTGGAAAGATTATGTGGCGATCGTCGCATTGAACAAGAACATAGACCAGGAATTTGGGAGAAAACTAACGCTTGAAGGATCCTGATAGTGACCACTACATATAGGTAAACTGGCAGGAGACTTTAATTGTTGGTAGTCTACGCTCCACCGAAGCCCTGCAAAAACTGAATATTTTGGGAATTTTTATCGGAAGTACCAGCTGAAATCATGATGGTTATAGCAGGAGACCTAAACTGTTGGACAAATGAAAGTCAGGATGTGTTCCTGATAAGTGGAAGTCCCAACTGGATGGCAAATGAGATGCTAGAATATTTAGTCAAATTGGGGATGTGCCTCATGATTGACAAGGAGGACAATGACCCAGCCAACATAATGTGATGGACATACAACTCCGCCAGTAACCCACAAGCTGGTTCAACCTGGATTATGTACTGGTGTTGTCAGACCTCAGGCCACTGACATCCAACAGCAAAGTCAATATAAATACTGAAAGCGACCACATGATCATCTGCATGGATATCGATCTTGAAGAACCCACAAGGAACCACAAATGGCAACTGGAACCTGCCATGCTGAGGAATGGGGAACGGCGATGAACAATTGAAGCCAGACTGGATCAAATGGTCGCATATATGGATCATCACCCTGAGATATATCCTCTGAAATGATGGATCATGATCAAAGAGAAGATGAAGCACTATAGCATGAAGTTCAAAAAAGTGACAACCTACAAGCAAACTTCCACCATTAAACAGCTGAAAACCGCACTGGAGAGGTGAAGCGCAATAGGCGGGACAGTGAAGGATGATGGATTGAGTACTTAACAACGCACAAAAGGTATCAGGCTTTAAGGATGAAACAGGATCTGGAGAGATGGACCAACTCTACCTCCCAATATCATAGCTTAGTGGGGACGATGACTAAAGAGGGCCTGGCATACCTCAAAGAAATCTGAACCAATGCTAGGATATGGGAAATAAAGATGGCGGAAGGGGAAGTATTAACAGACCCAGAAACGATTAAGGGCGAGATCAAACGCTTCTATGGCAAACTATTCTGCCAATGAGTAATGAGAAAGTCAGCGATGGATGCCCTAATTGAACTGGCCAAGCCAGCTCTCAGGGGCTGTACACCAGAAGATGTCGCTAACCTATCTGCCAAAAACTTGATCAATTAAGTTAAGCAAGCACTAAAAGAGTCGCTGAGAATGAAGGCACCGGGACCAGACAACATGTGTGCAGAGATGAACATTGCATTACATGACCGCATCATGATGGAACTAAAATTCATATTCAATCACTGTTTGCAATGTGACAGCAAATCCTGGTAGGTCAGGAGACCCAAATCGTATCTTGTACAAAAAGGGACTCTGATTCCAACTATGGATCTGGCACCTGATTACACTATCCAATGCTAATTATAAGCTGCTGACGCACATATTATTGAATCAGCTGATGGAAATGGCACCACACGTGCTCCATAAGGCCCAAAACAGGTTCTTATGGGCCAGAGTATTTGGGACAGCATCGGTGCAGTCCAAAACATACTCCAAGATGTGCAGGGAACTATGCAGTGATATAACATGTTCCTCAACATGGAAAGGGCCTATGATCGGGTAGCATGGTCATTCCTACATGAGGCGTTGAAAGTGGTTGGCATCTCCAAAACCTTTAGGTCATGGATAATAACACTATACTTGGGCCTGGCAAGTAAGGTGATTGTCGCAGATGGCATAACCAACAACATACCAGTCAGGCAGGGTCTCTGACAAGGTGATTTTGTCACCAATTTTGTTCAAATTTTCAGTTAACATCTTATTAGTAGCGGCGGATGTGAGACTCTGGTCCTAGTCCACCCCAACCAAATGCCGCTAAAATGTTGGCCTTTGCTAACAATACAGTGGTAGCTATTAGCTCTCTGAATGACCTACATGGCATAGAAGAGCTACTGGACCTATACAATTAGCATCAAACGTGAAGATAACTTTGTGAAATCTCTGTAATGAGGATTGGTGTCCTTAACTTCAGCCCACTGACTGACACAACACTTATCACGAACTCCCAGATGATCTGATACCTCAGGATACTCTTTAACAATAAGGGGCCAGCGGTACTTGAAATGGAGCAAGATGTATTATCAAGTCTATCAGTCTGAATAGCATTTTGGAAAAAAGCCAGATTATGCCTTGAGGTGAAAGTTCTGGCAATTAACATATTCATCATCTCAAAGCTGTGGTATGTTGCTCATGTGCTGCCAATGAGCCTTAACATAGAGAAAAAAAATTAGGACTATGCTCCAGAACTTCCTATGGTTTAAGGCAAAAGCAGCACCAATAGCACTAGAAACCCTGTCCAAACTGAAGTCTGAAGGAGGCATGGGCCTTCTGGACTTTAAATCCCACACTCAGCAGATATGGGCGAAGTTGTTCCTTAAACTGATGCAAATGCACATGCGCTGACTGACCCTAGCTTGGAGCGTTAGCTTGGGTTAGAGCTCAGGGCCTTCATGAGCTGGTCTCACCCAGCTCACTACACGAATGGAAGGTGAGCCACCCACAAATACCCTCCTAAAAAGGCACCTCATATTATTGGCGACTGTGCAACCAAGCAGTGCACCTGGGTGGCTGGTTGTTCGAACTGATGGATTGGGATGCCAGCCAAATCCACAGGGATATTGAGGCCCATAATTCTGCAATGATTTCTGTTATAAATTGGAAAAAATGAAATTGAATCATCTACAAATATGCTGCCTAGTCAATCAATATCAGATACAAATTGACCCAGATCAAATATGGGGTTCTGCTACCAAAACCTGGGTGCAACCCACCTGCTTGACCACAAATCTTGAATGACTGTGCAACTGAAGACCAAGACACCAACTACCTTATGAAGGAGTTGATCTTGGGCCTGAACTACCAACTGGTAACAGCCAAGCAATGGTTGGTAACCTGGCAGATCCTTCACCACACATTTAAATCTGGTAAACACAGTGGACCAGAATAACCTCACAAGAAGTTCCCTGTATGCACTGAACCCGAAGCAGATATTGCTCACTGATATTATGAATGCGCCGTGTTCAGAAAATATTGGTCCACGATGTGCTACATCCTGTTGGGTGAACAATCGCTGATGGAAATGCATCTGTCACAGGACTTTTTTTACAAAAACCCTGCAATCATCCCTGATCCAATTGCAAGCCTTCATCTACCATTATTGTATATGGGTGATACACTCAGCTCTCATTGCTAAGAGTTTGGCTATTGAGCACCCCCATCACAAAGGTTTGGTGTTGAAAACCATTTGGATTATCTCCAATCAGCTCTGACAGACCACATTATTCTTGCGCCTAATCCCTAGGTGTTACAAAGCCATGCGTTTGGCTTTTCCTACTGTATCACTTGTCATATATGATGAATTACAAATTGATTAAAAATCAAACGGCGTATAAGCCTGCTGATGCTAGAACCATGGCAAGCGATGGTTTTCACTGATCAGCAGTGGTTGTGGGGTGCTAGGTCCCTAGTGGCCCAAATTCCCAGTCCTTTATCCTTGTCTAAATCGCCTGTGTTCCGCCCTCCCCTCTTACTTTCCCTTTAATCTTTAAATATTGTATGGAGTTTTTTAAAAAAGTTAGCCTAGCAGAATAAACTGCTTCCACCCTTTTGCAGGTTTTGAGTTTGAAACCTGTACTGGCTAAAAACTTCTTAGTGTGGTACTTGTCCCAAGGTAGACCCACCTAAATATTTTTTATATCTTGTTATTGTGTATTCTTGTGGCTATGCATTTGGGACTTGTTGCAAGAATGTATGTGGGTTACTAGGTAGTTGATATGGCTGAGTTACCTTCAGCACCACCCCTTGTGGTACCAACACAGAGATCAATAGGGTTACTGCCTTTACTATCACAAAGAATAGTAAGCGAGGACTCTCCATAATCTTGGTTGGTGAATTTCAAGAGTTGTAATTTTTGTAAAAAATCTAAATAGATATAGGAATTTTAGTGAATAAAATTTTATTGTAAGGGAATAGAGATTAACCAGATATTCTGCTTTTAGTAGGTTGTTGTTAACTATACTTAAAGGTTGGGAGGAAAGGCTTGTTAAGAGTACTAAGAACATAATGGATCAGCATAAATCCAAAAGTTTTAGTGCGCGTTTCAATTGATATATTTTCCTCAATGACTTTAGGGCTAGTTAACTTGATTATTTATTGTTTAAATACATTTTTCCCATCTTTCTTTGAATATAATTTCTTTATTTTTTTCTCCCAAGGCCACCCAAATGCATTGGTTTATTAAAGCTGAGTGTGAGGATGTCATGAAAATGGCAAAAGAAGTTTAGACTGGCCTACCAGTCGGATGTGTATGCACCCAAAAAGCAAGCCAGAATGCCAGAGGCATTACTGCATGAACGACGTTATATGGAGCCAGGCATTGGGAAACAATAAATCATTGATGCAAGATAATAGTGAATAACACCCTGAGAATGAACCAAATCAAGGCCGCCCCAGACCCTAGAGGTCTTACTGCAGGGGGTGGTACCATAGCTATGGTTTTGATAAGGTCACTGGTAGATGGGGTTAATTCAACAGGGGAGACAAGGAGGCGGGTCCTTGCTTGAAGATGGTGGATGTAGGCCACAAGATCCTAGTATATGTCAGCAAAAGTTTAGAATGACAGGGTTAAATTGCTAGAAGTATCTAGCTTACTGAATCAAGTTTATGACGGTGGGGGCCATAGTGACCATCAATACTGTTAGAGCCCATCCAGTATATGGGCTGACAGGCCACCATAGAAAAGCCATCGGGAATGCTGCCAAAAGATACTAGTAAAATCAAAATTGATAGTTTCTTAAGGCAAAATTTTATTGTAAAGGAAAGTGAATAAAATTGACCAACAATTTTCTAAGTGCAATGCAACTGATTAAATAGTGAATAATTGATTCAGGGACAAGCTGGGATCAAGACTCTCAATTTGACCTAACCAGCAAATTATTTGGGAATGGGGGCAGATAAGTTCACTGGAAACCAACATCAAAGGATTTAGTGGCAGACAGAGTTGCTGTCAGTTCAACCTCGAATGCCTGAATTGAGGCTTGACAGCATTTACAACAGTTGGTGTGATGGTGTTTGGCCCAACAAGCAGTGGGAATCCCCAAAGGCCACCCCATGAAGGGGTGGTCCCAATTAGTTGGGAACAGGTTTGGGATGCCCAACCTTCCCAAGCCCAGTTGCTGGGCCATTCGTCCAGTCAAAAGTGCTACATCAGCTGCAATGCCTGATTTGCTGGCAGGTAGCTTTGAACCCTTGATGATGGTGCCAATGCTACTACCTGCACATCAGGAATCATCCCAACAATTTTGGGAGGGGTTAATTTTTATGATCATGGTGTTGGCTGAATCAAAACCTTCAGTGATTTCAGCCAATGAATCAGCCTTTGTCCCTTTTCAACTATATGGGATCCAATCATTGGGCTTGTTCCCACTAGATTTTGGACTCATAGAATTCATTTCAGCAACCTTGGCACAAATTTCCCCAATTAAATGTACTAGTTCTGCCAAGGTGAAGGTGGGCACCAGGGGAGTGATATGAAGGGGGAGGGCTGTTACCCAGCGCTCATCTACCACGTGGGCGAGGTTGCCCTGGGTAATGAAGGGTACAGCCACCCTATTCAGTACCTTCTTAATTGGAAGTGGTAAAGAGCCCGATCTATGCACAGGAGATGTACCCCGGGACTTACAGAGGGCCAGGGAGTCTAAGTTAGCTTTGGTCATTAACTTGCAGTTACCACAGAACCACCCAAGTGATTAAGCAACTAATAACAACATGGCCCAAAGCACTCTAGCTGACAATAAGTAAGTTACCTTAGCTGGCACACAAAAATGGCTGCAATGTGCATTATGTTATATACAATGTCTTCAAAAAATGACAAACTAAAATAAAATAAAAGATAAAGCTAAAATTTAAAACAAGGAATGATTGTAACAAAATAGGCTAATATCCTCTAATTGGAGCATTGGGGTTATATATGGGGATAGATCATTGGGGTTGACATCTCTGTTCTTGGGTACTAGAGCTACTTTTTGGGTTTCAGATTCCTATCACTACACTTGGGAGGAAATGGTGAGATCATGAAATTATCACAAGAATTGGGTGTGGGAGAAATAATGGGGAAACCATGATTGACTGTCCCCTAATTTAACTTTCCAACCTTTTCCAGAAGTTTCAAAACAAATGCACTACACCCTCATAGGTCTGGCGCTTGATTCACAGTGAAAATTTATGAAACCAAAAGAGGATTTTGGTGAGATAATAAAAGAGTATGAATTGAGATTTATGTATTAAAATTAGAGAAAATCATAATAATATTACCATGAGAGTAAAAATAAAAGACCATCAAGATTCTGGAAGTTGGGAAATTTGAAACAATAGGAAATGGCAAAGAAGAACTTACCTAGATTGATTTTTTTCATTATGGAGGTATAAAAAGGAATTTTTTCACACATAAGAGCCTAATCTTTTGAACATACACCAGCCAGGCAGTTTGGGGATAAAAGTCATTTTTATACGTAAACGGTGTTGGGATTTTACCCCAGGAATGTTTTGGTCATGATTCTGATATGACTGGACAATAAGCCTTAAGTCATCATGGCAGATTGGGTAGAATCCGCCAATCAAGATATGGAGTTATAATTATTTGAGTGCCTTGAGATGAGGCGATATAGGGATGTAAATGATTATTATTGGATCACCTACAAATAAGGTGATAAGGTGATGTTGACATTTTATGGATAAAAGGTAGATTGTCTTGAACAAAGACAATAGAGAATTTGATGATACCATAGATGTTGGAGCCAATGAGAATACAGCGGAACCAAATAGCTAAGCTAAGGGAATGGTTCGTCCAAAGTTGCTGACATATAAGTGAAATGTAGCGATTTAAAGAGGAGGATTGTTAGTAGTTTATAGCGAGCAGAACAGCGAGGATCCACTGTAGATATTAAATTAATAAAAGAGTGTCTTTGGGGCAATTGCTCCATATATATTAAAGGCTATTACATTAGTTTGAGGACAAAATTGTCATATCATTGGTCCTATTGCTCAGTTAGCTTAACTCTGTGTGAAACCCCTTTGGCGTATCTTTAATATACCATCAATTTTAACATTAGTTCTCACTAAAGGGGGCCCATTGATTAATCACAAAAAAGATAACTATTCTTCAGCTGCTGGCCATGTCGCATTAGGCTTGCTTTGACAAAGGATCTTCATGACATGCTGCACCAGTCAAATATGCAGAACT
The DNA here is from genome assembly GCA_022478985.1 of Massospora cicadina. Lineage (NCBI taxonomy): Eukaryota > Fungi > Entomophthoromycota > Entomophthoromycetes > Entomophthorales > Entomophthoraceae > Massospora > Massospora cicadina. The sequence goes on along the minus strand of JAKSZP010004051.1, from coordinate 58,086 downwards.
CAAACTTTCCCTATTGCTGTGCTCAAAAGGAAGGAGGAGCTTCTACAGGAGGTTTTATTTGATAGGCTGCCTCAATTTGATTGCTATGGGAATATTCATGGGTTTTTAGAAATTTGAGTTTATGAATGAAGGAGCTTCAGATTGGCGGAGAGCAAAACTGTTAATATCCACTTTGAATGTTGGAAGTGCTAAACAAGTCACTTGCTAACTTTCAAGCAGTTCTGTTGCATATCAAGAGGTAAAGGATACTGCACTAGGGTTTTTTGGAGGAGCCACAAGGGTGTCACAATGGAAGGCTGAGTTCTTGATCATTGGGTTTCAGCATGATGATACCCTCACCGCGTTTGCTTAGCAATTTATGGCAGAAGCCCACTTGTTAATTGGGGCAGGGACTTTATCCAAATCCAATGTGTACATTGCGATGACCTCCTCAGTAAAGCCATACCATGAGCTTTACAATGTCATGCCCCTGATGTTGGACGCCAACGTACCTCTGTTTAAACTTGTTCAGTTTTTGCGCCATCTATCTATAACCTTCCCTCAAACAATACGGAGTGGAAACATACCGCTTTTGTCATTGACCCTTTTTATTTGGGGAAATTTAAATGTTCAGTTCAGATTCCACGAGTTACCCCCAGCAGTTCACTTTCCGCCCCAGGCCTGCTTATCAACAGTTCAACTACAGACCTGGGCATAAATACGCCAATCGCCCAAAATTGAATTATTGGCGAGGCCCATATTACAATACTCAAGGATGCAGGCCCTACAGGGTTAATTGTTATGAATGTGGTCGCACTGGGCACCTGGCAAGAGTTTGCCCCAATCGTCAGGTCCATCACATACAGCAGGAACAGTACTATCAGGAAAAGTCATAATGGAGTTGAGATGTGATTCTCTACCTACGCTATCCCAACCACAAACGTCCCACCTGAACCTTTGTAGTCTATTTAGTATAAGTCTCTCCATATGACGACGCATTCTTGTATCAGCAGACAGTTGGAGGAGTGAATATATTGACACAAGCGCAAGCCAAATCTGCAGCGAAAGAAGGATCTCAGATGCAGCCCAAGCCATACGCTTGTCTAATGCTCGAACAAGTTTCCCCTGACAAGTTAAATCCATATGCAGATGCACTGTCCTTGCAAGTAGTAAGCGTCGCCTTCCTGGTCAACACTATCATCAAAGAATACCCTAAAGTTGGTGAGGGGATTGCGAGTTTCCTTAGGAATGGAGGGTCTTTAAATGTCCATACGTTAACCAGTTCAGATTCATCATTGTCATTATGTATGTACTGTGACATTGTTGTAGAAAAACACAAGTCTGCACAATAATAGATATGAGTGCCGCAGTCAGCATAGTTTCCACAAAGCTCGTGGTGAAGTTGACATTAAAGATGGATGCAGAACACCGGATGGTATATGGGATTGCTGTATTGGATAGCACGGTCTCTGAGGGAGTGTACAGCACGTTACCTTTGCGGTTTGGATCAATTGTTGTGGTAACCCCAGCGAAAGTGTTAGAAATCAGTAATAATGATCTTTCAATTGGAACCGCCTTTCTGCGACACTTTGGTGCTGTTGTTGACATGACAGAGGTGACGTTCAAAATTTTGGGACAGAAGATCCTAATTTACTTTACCTCCAGCGGAGTGCCAAAGTATCTGGTGCACATGGGATATATCAACCTTGCATACAGTGATGGGGTGATCCCAGTTTGTTACCATCAACTAAAGAGTAAGACCCAAGCCCTTCCCCAGCAGATATACAAGATCAAGGGCTACCTCTCCAGGTTGCTGCGCCTATATTAAACAAACGGATACCAAGTCATAGTGAACACTGAATTGGAGGTAGAAGTGCCAGCCAGACTATATGGGGAAGTCATTGGCCCTTATCAACAATTGCGGCTTGAGAATCACATGGCTCCAGGCATTATACTCCCATGACATGAGGAGATCAAGGTTTTGTTAACAAATTTATCATGAGCTACTGCAAATTTGCTGACATAAAATAGTGGCGTATTTACACTTGATCCCTGTGGAGGAGGTCCTTCAGGTTCTTGAGTTTGGGTCACTGGATGAATTTTGGATGCCTATTATTCTCATCCCAGATTAATGATGCTAGTAAGCACAAAATTTTAGTCAGATTATTGGAAGAAAAGAAGTCTCAAAAAATATCTTTATTTGAAAATATAAGGAGAGTTTTACTTCTGATAAGCATGACTTATGATGAGCTATGGGTGGTTCATTGAGTGGACACTGGGGATCATCCTACCATCAGGTCTCGGCCAATCCTCCAATCAAGAGAAGCTGAAGAAGTGGTTACTGAAAAATTTGAAAGTTGATGGAGCAAGGGATGCTTGAATCTTCCAAGACTCCGTGGGATTTGGTCGGTTTAATTGTCAAAAAGAAGGATGGTACCAGCCAAGGAGTAATAAACTACTGGAATCTCAACAGCGTTACCAAAAAGGACACATACTCCTTGCTGCAAATCAACGGTGCCTTGTATCAGTTGGGAGGAGCTCATCAATTCTCAGCAATGGATTTGATATCAAGTTTTTGGCAAATTGAGTTGCCCCTGGCAGAACAGGAGAAATGTGCCATTATCACGTCCAAGGGGCTTTACCAACTGACATGGATGCCACAAGGGCTGTGTAGTGCCCCAGCTACATTTCAACGGGTCATGGACACCATTCTCAGCGACCTGAAGCTGTTTTCATCCTCATATACCTTGACAATATCAATTTTTTACATATGTTCTTCAAGCACCTTATCCATCTGGAGGAGGTCTTCCACCAGCTTGTGGAGGCCAAAATAAATTAAGCCCCAAAATTCCTTTTCTTTAATAACCAATTGGAGCACCTTGGGTTTGTGGTCGATGCAACTGGGCTGAAGCCCCAACAGCCAAAGTGGAGGCTATCTGAAAGATGACTACGCCAACTAGTAAACGTGATATACAAGTCTTTTTAGGGATAGTCAGCTACTACAGCCGCGTTATACCTAACTTTAGTTGTAATGGAGGTCCGCTATTTGAGCTATTAAAGAAGGATGCCACATTGAATGGATGGAACGCCATCAAATCTTCTTTGATACACTTTGGACGGCGCTGAGCAGTGCGCTGGTGCTGCGCTATCCCAATTTTGATAAAGAGTTTATCATTCAGATGGATGCCTCCCTTTCCGCCATTGGGGCGGTCCTTTCCCAAAAAGACAATGAGGGGGAGGAGCGCCCCGTTACATACTGCATTTGGAGCCTGAACTGCAATGCACATAATTACACCATGACTAAGTGAGATTGCTTAGCAGCAATTTTATGTGTATAAGCAATTTAGAGAGCACTTTCATGGGGTGAAGTTCAAAGTTGTAACAAATCACGCTTTTTTACACTGGTTGCAGAACCTCAAGGAGCCTGAAGGGCGTCTGGCCCAGTGAGCCTTCAAAGTGTAGGCCTTTGAATTTGAGATTCTCCACTTGCCTGGAGCAAAGCACCAGAACGCTAATTGCTTGTCAAGACTACCAGCAATTGCAGTTATGGCAGAGCTGAGAAACATAATGTATGAAAAGATTCTAAGCAGAAAGTATGAAGATGAGCTGCTGCAAGTCATAGAGGCATTGAATGAAATGCAAGCCAATACCTTCCAGCGGAATGGTGAAAGTACAAACAGATTGGTGATTCAATAGTAGATTTACTATGATCTTCAGCATTGACTATAATTATCATGAACGCACATAGGGAAGTTGAACAAGATGGCATGTGCAAGACGCTGAGGTTGTTGTACCCTTGTTATTATTGGGAAAGCATGAACTTCAACGTGCTGGAACCAATATCCTGCTGCCACCAGTGCCAAATGGAAAAGCCATTCTGCCAAAAGACTTCATACCTTTTAGTGAAACCATATTTTGCTTGGCATATAGTTACCATTGATTTCGTTGACCTCTGCAATGGGAGCTAACTGGTCCAAATACATTCTGGTGACGATTGATCACTTGACCAGGTAGGTTGAAGTGCTTGCAATAAAGGATTTGAGGCGGTCACTGTGGCCAAGTATATAATGTAATATATTATCCAGCAACACAGCTTCCCTCAGTTCCTCCAACCAATAATGGAACTAACTTTACTTCCCACATCCTCCAAGATAAGCGAGCTGATGGTCATCCATGAGGTTCTGACAACCCCATACCCCCCAAGTCCAATGGAATTGTTGAGCAGGTCAATGGGACTTTAGTGAACATACTCCATAAATTAGTAGCAGATCAACCCTCAGATTGGAGTTCCCTTCTTTCCACAGCTGTCTTCGCCTATAATATTAGCTATCATTCCACCACGTGGAATAGTCCCTTTCAATTACTGTATGGATGACACCCTACTCTTCCAGCGCTGCTGTATGCTTGTGTAGAAGATACTGGCAGAATGGATCCCCAATGTTATTTGATGACCCTAGCTGACACATTTATCAAATTTGAAAACCAAAGTGTACTTGTCCAGCTTAGCCAAGAAGATTAAGTGTCAAGCTGCACATCAGGTACGGCGTAGCAAGTTAGCTCAGTTCAAAGATGGGGATATGGTTCTATTCCATGACTTAAATGGGTTCGGGCAGAAGCTTAAATTGGCCAGTATCTGGATTGGGCCATTTGAAATTATTGAGAAGACAGGTGCGGATGCTTATACTATCAAGGACCCTGCAAGCGGATGGATCATTAACTGATGCATGCAAATTTCCTTCAGGCATGTAAACAATAGGAGACTTATTGTCAAGTCAAGGGGGTAACGTCGTGATTCTGATATGACTGAATAATAAGTCCTAAGTTGTTATGGTGGAATGGGTAGAATCTGACTATCATGATTTGGAGTTACAACTATCTGAGTGCCTTGAGTTGAGGTGATACAGGGATATAACAGATTATTATTGGATCACCTACAAATAAGTTAATAAGGTGATGTCAACATTTAATGTGTATTAGGTAAATCGTCTTAAACTATAATGTTAGAGAATTTAATGATACCATACTCTGTCGGAGCCAATGAGAATATGGTGGAACTTATTAGCTAAGCAAGGGAATGGTGTCATCCAATGTCACTGACATATAAGCAAGATGGGGCAATTGAAAGAGGAGGATTGTTAGTAGTTTAAAGCGAGTAGAACAGTGAGGACCTTTTGCAATATTAAATTAAATATAACAGTGTCTTTAGGGGAAATTGCTCTATATTTTTAAAGTTTATTACGATGGTTCAAGGGCAACAATCGTCATATCTTTGGTCCTATTGCTCATTGGTTTAACCCTGTGCAAAACCCCTTTGGCATATCTACAATATACCGCCAAATTTAAAGCAGTTTCATTTCTATGGATTACAAATTTTTTACAAACCTGTTGGACATGGCTGGTAGGTAACCTACCTGGTTTAAAAGTGTGGTTAGTATTTTAAGTCCTTATTTAGCTCCTTGTTCAATTAAGCTTACCTATTTTGATGTCCAGCTGTTCCTAAAAGTATTAGGCCAAATCATTAATAGCATTTAAGTTTTCAATAATAATTTCCAATTGAATAGTGGGAGGAATTCTACAATTAATATGGGTTACTCAGATTTACTGCAATTGTAGCTGATGATAATTGATAGGTTTTTGGCATTCAGTATGAGTTATAATTGAATAGCAGGATGAATGCTAATATTGATTATTTAAGATTACATGAGTTTACTGAAAATTGGTGCTAAGTATAATTGGTGGTTTTAATATTTAATATACATTAGGACTTACCCACATTTGATGCTTAGGATAAACATAGTATTATTACCAGTGATTGATGCCAAAAATAACTGACAGAATGCATTCAAAACTTCGTAATATATGTACCCCATTTCCATTTTCTTAAAAACCTTTCTTTCACCTGACTTTTATTGTGTTAAGTTAAATCCTATCATTGGAAATTTAAGAGAATGCTAAAGGTCCATTGGGTGGTTAGCGCTACCACTCCAATTCTGGAGCTACAATGACACCTTTACAGACTTACCTGAATGGTTAGCTGACAATGAGAGACTAAGGGAGATTAATCCGGACGTATTGGGATCAATAATATGACAGAGCTGGGATATCCAGGTGGTTGTAGGGCTCTGGGCTTACCAATGTAGTTAACCAACTAAGGGTGAAGTTGTTAGCAATGCTGGTGTTATATTCTATAACTATCTCATCACTACCCAATCAGATTATGACACAATCTGCTTTGCCACTAGGTGGTTTCCTTAGTAATTATTTATCATAGAAGATGATAACTATTATTGGTAGATATTACAAACAAAATACAAGCTAATCCGCTGGTGTTTCATTCTGGTGGATTATAAGTTTTAGGTTGTGGATGATAACCAATAATGTATTTAATATATTGTTCAATTGTGTATTTAATAATTGGTAACTTAATTAAATTAGCTGGTCATAGTTTATAACAATTGACTCAAGGCTTATAATTAGTTGCTGAAATGTCACCAGTGCTTCTGGTAGAAACTTATTGGTTAACTTTTTAGGTAATGCAAACTGCTGTTGATGGTTAAAATGGTTTTAACCTAAGCAGGTTACTAGCCTAATTAGGTTACCCCGATGAGCTTTTAATTAAAAATATGGGGACACATTTATTAATTAACCAGAAAAGGTCACATTTTTAGTTGGCGACGGAACTGGCAAGATGGAGGAAGAAAACTCCATGTGGGGTTCAACTAGGAGGGCTAATCTGATGGCAATGACTGTCATCTCTAAAGGGATGTGCCAACATAAGAGTTGGGCACCAGAGACCTATATTTTCTTGATCCTAAGTTCATAAAGCAGACAATTGGATACTTGAAGATTTTATTGTTATGCGTTTAGTTTATTTTTTACTATATAAATTAGAGTTGAAGTATCAGATATCCCTTAGGTAAACAATGCTTGTTGAGTTCTTGTTGACTCCTTTGAGAATAGAGGAAGAGTTGAAGGGATAAGATTCCCTTGTTGTCTGAAGAGAACAGCAGAGTACCTTCTTAGGACAGAAGAAAGAGCGTTAGCAACAGTCTAGCATTGAGGAAAATACTTAGGTTGGTGGTGAAAATCTCAACTAGGACAATAGTCATCATACTATTGTCAACTCAATCATTTTATTATATCAATAATCTGCTTCAACGCACAAACTAAAACCTTTGCAATAACCTTGAGTGCTATAGCAAGCAACTAAGATCAAAAGTTTATATTTGCTGCTCACTACAGGCGTGATTAAGTTTTCTGGCCAGATACACAGAAGATTTTATTAGCATAATATCATATAAGAATGAACTTAAGAAGTTGTGTATTGAATTGGATACTTAAAAAGAATGCACTGAACTTGGCGTCACAAGCTAATCTCACTTTTTGAAGGAGTGGGTGACAAAAGCTGAGGAGAAGATTAAACAAGCTGGAAAAGGAAATGTTGGAAATTCTGATATGACTGTATTATAAGCCCTAAATAGTTATGGTGGAATGGGTGAGGTTGGTTTCTGAGAAGTATATTGATATTGATGAGATCACCCTTACATAAGGTGATAGGGTGATACCAAGCTCTATATGAATAATTTATTGAATCGTCTTCAAATAAGGTGATAATATGATGCTGACATTTGACAACTATTGAGTAGATTGCCTTGAACTAAGGTGATTGAGAATTTAAGAATAATATTTCTTCCAGAGCCAATTAGAATATGGTGGAACTGAATACTATAAGCAAAAGGGTTGGAATTGACCAAAGTTGCTGATATATAAGCAGGATGGAACGTTTGAAGAAGGGATTTGTTTGTTGGTAGGAAGAGTAGAGCAGAGCAGAAAGAATCTGATGTTAAATATTAAATCAAATAAAAATGTCATTGAAGCAATTGCTTCATATTCTATTAAACCTATTAAATTGTTTCAAGGATTGACAATCTCCATATTGTCCACCCATTGCTCAGTGTGATCTACCCTGCACAAAAACCTTACGGCGTATCATAACCATACCATCGGAATTTTAACATGTAAATAACAATCTTTATGTGTTTTCATCTCATTGAAACAAAAGGAGGCCAAAATAATCAAAGGAGATAATATTTCAGAAAAGTAAATGAGAAGTGTATATAGAACGCTTCTGCCAGATTCAAGAAGAAATGGCATGGATGCTAAAGTGCTTGAAAGAACTCAAAAATCAAAGTATAATTTCAGCCTTATGGAGGCAAAAAAAGCTGATGATAAGACGCAAGAATATCTAGTTGGGAAAGTACAAACCCTAAAGAATATGCCCGTATCTTTCACTGCAAATATGGAGATAACTAACAAAAATTCACCTATTATTAGTTGGGTTGCTGAGCAGGTATCTCCTGCCACCATAGTGAATGAAGTATTTTGGAGTACGTTGAAATTACCTACATTCATTAAGTTAGCACACCAGCATTTTTTCGCCTATTTTTAATGATGATTTTTGGGTATGTCCGTTAAAGAAAGCAGTTACTGTGACTTGCTCAGACACTAACTGTCAAAATCTGGTGTTTCCTCCTGTCAAGATCCTGATATGACTGGATGTTATGCTCTAAATTTTCACTGCAGATTAGCTAGATTCCGCCAACCATGATTTACGTTGTACAAATATTTGAGCGCCTTAAAATGAGGCGATATTGGGTCAGGAAGTATAATTATTATCACCTCCAAATAAGACAATAAGGTGATGTAACATCTGATGAATGTTAAGTGGATCGCCTCAAACTAAAATGATAGTGAACTTAAAAATAGCATACTCTGCCTGAGCCAATGACAAATATGGCAGAACCAAACAGTCTAAGAAAAAAAGGGTTGGTATTGACTAAAGTTGCTAATGTATAATCAAGATATGAAGAATGAAGAGGGGGATTGTTAGATGAGGGAAGAGAGTGGATAATAGGTTACCTGCAGTTATATTAAAATTAATAAAGAAGTGTTGTTAAAGCATTTGCTCCGTTTTTGTTATATTTATTAAGTGTGTTTCATGAACTGGCAATCTCCATATTGTCTGTCCTATTGCTCAGTGGGTTTGACCCTGTGCTAAACCCTTACAGCATATAGCAAGTATATCACCCAAAATTTATTAACAGTGTATTCACTACAGGGAGCCCATTGAAAAACCACAAATGATCAAAAAAAATTTAATCTGCAGCCATGGTATATAATGCCTGCACTGAAGGAAAATCATCCCAAACTGCTGCAATTGCTATACAGCATTAGTTGAAATTATTGTGAATGCAGTGCTCATAAATAAGTAGAGCTCCTTCAGGAGTTCGATGACATGAAGAATCAACTTAAAAGTGTAGTTATTCAGCTGCAGATACTTGGACAACAGAACAGGCAACTTGCCAATCGCCTGGATGATGCTAGTGAGTGATTACACTGCATGGAGTGGAATTCAACACTTACATTTTACCCGCCTCATCCCCATTGGGAAGTGGAAGAACAAGGGGTCACTTAAGAAGGATCACTTTACAAGGATATTAAGACTGGATACCCAGATGAGGAGATAACACTGAAAACGCATGCAGAATGAGCTGCTCGACTTATGATGGGAGCGTTGGGGATAATTATGTTATGACTTAACACAATCACCCATGTGATGGCAGTCCTGCCCACTGAAGAGCCCTATGCTACCCCTAGAGCCACTGACCTTTCTGAGCCAGCCCATCGCCGATTTTCAGCTATGGGCCTCAATCAAATCCTCAGTACACTCCTAAGACTCACAGTTATGAGCGGGAGGAGGAGGTCTTTTTTTAGTACTAGATGGTGGGAGGAGGAGGTCTTCATTGATAAGATACCTCCGTTTGACCACAATGAAAACATTCATAGGCTCTCCAAATGATTTAATTTGTGGCGGAAGGAGCCTCCAGTTGGCGTAAGGCTAAACTTCTGATATCCGCCTTGGTTGTTGGAAGCACCAACCAAGTCACTTTCTATCTTCCAAGCAGTTCCGTTACATACCAAGAAGTGAAGGATACTGTGCTGCGTTTGTTTGGAGGTACTGCAAAGATGTCGCAGTGGAAGGCTGAGTTCTTGACCATTGGGTTCCAATGTAATGAGACCCTCAATGCGTTTGCTGACCAATTCATGATGGAAGCCCACATATTAATTAATACGGGGACTTTATCCAAATCTTATGTGTGCATTGAAATGACCTCCATGGTGAAGCCATACCATGAGCTTTACAACGTCATGACTCTGATTTTGGAGGATGACGTGCCCCTGCTCAAAAACTATTCAGTTTTTGCGCCGGCTTCCAATATTTTTCCTCCACCCAATACTGAGTGAAACATACTTCTGCTGTTGCTGGACCACCTTATTTAGAGGAATTATCTCGTCCTGTTCAGCTTCTTCTTAGTAACTCCCAGCCTTATTATAACTACATGTCTCATCTACAGCTGAGTTACCCCCAGAAGTTTAACTTCCATCCTGGGCCTGCTTATGATAATTGTCAACAGCACAACTACTGACCTGGTCCTAATTACGCTAACCATCAGAAGCCAAATTATTGATCTGGTCCTGGTTAGGCTAATCTCCAACAATCAAATTATTGGCCTGGCTATATTACAAGAATCAAGGGCGCGGACCCTATGGGGTGAATTGTTTTAATGCGGTCACCCTGGTCACCTTGCCATAGTTGTCCCAACCATCAGGTTCACTATGTACAGCAGGATTAATACTATCATGGAAAAGATGGGATGAAGTAGATGAGAATCTTTACCTCCGCTATCCCAACCCCAAACGTCTTACCTGAACCTTTTGTAGTATAATTAGTGGAAGTCCCCTAAGTATGATGACGGGTTTTTATACCAGCAGCCGGTTGCTTAAGTAAACGTACTGACACAGGTGCAAGCCAAGGATGCGGCAAAGAAGGACCTCAGGGGCAAGCAAAGCCGTAGGCCTGTCAAATATTTGACCAAGTTTCTCCTGACGAGCCAGACCCATTCCCAGATTCACCTTCCCTGAAAGGAGTAAACGTTGCACTTCTGGTAGACGATATTGTCAAGGGATACCTTAAAGTTAGCAAGGAGAATATGAGTTTCCTTAGAAAAAAGATTCTTTACATGTTCATTTTTAAACAGTCAAAATTCTTCTTATTATGAGTGTACATACTGTGACATTTTTGTAGCAAAAAATTTATTCCACGCTATATTAGATATGGGCGCCCCAGTCAACATAGTTTTCACCATGTTAATGCAAAGTTGACGTTAAAACTTGATGTGGAACGGCGCATGGTTTATGTACCGCTGGCGCGGAAAATATGGTCTCTGAGAGAGCATACAGTGAGCTAACTTTGCAGTTTGAGTCAATTGTTGTTGTAGCCCAACGATAGTTTTTAAATGATAATTACGACCTGTTAATTGAAACCGCTTTTATGCAGCGCTTTGTGGCTGTCATTTACATGACAGAAGAGACCTTCAAAATTTTGGGGCAGCAGATACCAAATATATTTTGCCTCCAGAGGAATGCCAAAGGATCCAGTGCATATGGGACATATCAACCTAGTTTATAGTGGTGGGGTGATTCCAGTGCAAAACCATCAAATAAGAAACAAGACCCAGGCCCTACCTCAACAGATATATGAATAACAATGGCTGCCTCTTAGAGCTTCCAGGCCTATATCTATTCCCTCCAGTCACCAAGTAATAGTGAACACTAAATTGGAGGTAGAAGTTCCAGACAGACTCTATGAGAAAGTAATTGGCCCTTATCAGCAACTACGGCTTGAGCCCCACGTGGATCAGGCATTATAATACTGGGACATGAGGATATCAAGGTTCCACTAGAAAATCTACCAAGGCAACCATTGCAAATCTACTGAAACCATATAGTGGCATATTTACAATTGATCTTTGTTGAGGAGGTCCTTCAAGTTCATGAGTTTGGGTCACTGGATGAAATTTAGGTTCCTACCAATTACCATCCCAGCTTAATGATGGTGGCACCTCACAAAACTTAGTCATGTTATTGGAACTTTAAAAGTATCAGGCGATATCTTATTTAAAAAATCTAAGGAGATTTTTGCTATTGATCATAATTTAGTGTGCGCCTGGGGGGTGGTTTACTGATTGAACACAGAAGGTCATCCCCACATCAGATCTCAGCTGATCTGCCAATCTAGGGCAGCTGAGGAAGTAGTAACCTAGAAAATTGAAAAGCTGTTGGAGCAAGAGATGCTTAAACTGTCAAAGAGTAAATGGGCTTCATCCATTCTAATTGTCAAAAAGAAGAATGGTACCAACTGGGTAGTAATAGACTAGCGGATGGTCAACAGCATTACCAAAATGGATTCATAACCTTGCTGTAAATTGATGATGCCTTGGATCAGTTGGGAGGAGCTCATTACTTCTCAGTGATGAACTTGATATCAGACTACTGGCAAATTGAGTTGCCTGAAGCAGAACAGAAGAAATGCGCTGTTATCACATCCAAGGGGCTTTCCCAACTGACTCATATTCCAAAAGGGCTGTGTAATGCCCTGGTTACATTTCAAAAGGCCATTGACACCATTCTCGGTGACCTGAATCTGTAGTGCGTCCTCATGTATCTCAATGATATCAATGTCTTTTCACGTACATTCTCTGAGCATTTTACCCATTTTGAGGTGCTCTTCCGCCAGCTGGCTGAGGCCAACATCAATATTAAACCCTGCAAATGCCCTTTCTTAAAGACCAGCTAGAGTACTTAGGGTTTGTAGTAGATGCAATGGAGCTTAAACCTCAACTAGTTAAGGTGGAAGCTGATTAGAAAATGACTTCACCGACCAGTAAGTGGGACATTTAAATATTCTTGGGGATGGTGGGCTACTACTGACGCTTCACCCTAACTTCAGTTGTATTGGGGAACCGTTATTTGAGCTACTAAAGGAAGATGATGTGTTTAAATGGACTGAATGTCAACAGTGCTCCTTTGACACCCTTTGGACAGTGTTGGGCAGTGCACTGGTGCTACGCTATCTGAATTTTGATAAAGAATTAATTGTCCAGATGGATCCACCTTTTTCCGCTGTAGGGGCGGTCCTATCCCTAAAAGATGATGAGTGGGAGGAGCACCCAGTGGTGTAAGATAAAAAGTCTGAATTGCCATGAGCATAAATACACCATGACTGAGCGGAAGTGCTTAGCGATGATTTATGTGTATAAGCAATTTAGAGTTACTTGCATGGGGTAAAGTTCAAAGTTGTAACGTATCACGATTTTTTACACTGGTTGAAGAGCCTCAAGGAGCCTGCAGGGCGCCTAGCCCAATGGGCCCTCAAACTGCAGGCTTATGACTTTGAGATCCTCCACTGACGTGGAGAAAAAAGCCAAAACGCCAATTTTTTGTTGATACTGCTAAAGGTTGCTGTCATACCGAATCTGAGTGATGTGGTGTATAATAAAATGCTCAGCGAGAAGTATGATGACAAGCCGCCTCAAGACATAAAGGCCTTAAACGAGATGTGATCTAATACCTTCCAGAGGAATGGGGAGGTGATCAAACAGATTAAAGACTCTACGGTGAATTTTCTGTGCCCTCAGCGTGTCCTAGTAATATTATGAACGCGCATAAGGCAGTCATACATGGTGTAGTGCGCGTAAGATATTGGAATTGTTACACCCTCAGTATTATTGGGAAAGCATTAACTTTGATGTGCTTGAAACAAATACCCTGCTGCCACCCTTGCTAAGTGGAAAAGCCATTCTTCCAGAAGACTTCATACCATTTAGTGAATCCACATTTTGCTTGTCATACAGTTTCCATTGATGTCGTTGGTCCCCTGCCAATGGGAGCTAACCAATCCAAGTACATTCTGGTGGTGATCGACTACTAGACCAGGTGGGTTGAAGTGCTGGCAATATAGGATTTAGGGCGGTCACTGTGGCCAAGCTCATAATGGAATGTATTTATCCAGCAACACAGCTGCTCTCAGTTTCTCCTTACCAATAATGAAACTAACTTTATTCCTGTATTTTTTCAAAGTTAATGAGCTAATGGGTATCCGTGTGTTTTTGATGACCCCATATCACCCAAGTCTAATGGTATGGTCAACAGAGTTAATAGGACTTTGAACATACTCCATAAATTGGTAGCAGATCGACTTCAGATTGTAGTTCCCTCCTTTCCACTACCATCTTTACATATAACATTAGCTATCATCCTGCCACAGGGAAGAGTCCCTTTCAATTACTCTATGAATGACACCCTGCTCTACTGGCGCTGATCTATGATTGTGCCGAAGATTATGGCAGAATGGATCCCCAACGTTACTTTATTAACCTAGCAGACATGTTAATCAAGTTGCAAACCAAAGCGTACTCCTTCAGTCTAGCTAAAAAAATAAAGCATCAGGCATCCATTAAGGAACTGTGAGGGGGCTAGCTCATCTAAAAATGGACAGCTGGTTCTATTTTATGACTAGCATGGGTTCATTCATAAGCACAAATTGGCCATCATCTTAATTGGTCCGTTTATAATTATCAAGAAAAAAGGTGTTGATGCCTATACTATAAAGGACCTTGCAAGTGGTTGGATCATTAACCAAGTGCACTCAAAGTTTCTTTAAGCATATAACCAATAAGAGACTTATCATCCAGTCAAGTGGGGTAATGTCGAGATTCTGATATAAATGGATAATAAGCTCTAAATAGCCACAGCGAATTGGTTGGAATCCATCAACCTAAATTTACATTGTACAAATTTTCGAGTATCTTGGGATGAGGCAATATTGGGTCAGGAAGAATTTTTATTGGATTGCCTTCAAATAAGATGATAAGGCGATGTTGACATTTGATAGATATTTAGTGATCAACTCAAACTAGGCACTAGTGAATTTAAGAATAGCATTATTGTAAAATCAGCGGAAATATTTAAGATGCGCCATAAGGGTTTTTTGCACAGGGTTGACCCACTGAGCAATTAGAATGATGATATGAAGATTTTCAGCCCCTTGGAGCACACTTAAAATAATAGATATAACAAAAGGGAGCAATATCCCTGAAAACACTTCTTTTATTGTAAACTATCTAGCAGATTCTTCCTAGTCCGCTTACTCTGTCTTCTATAAACAACCTCCCTTTTCTCAATTGCCCATCTCACTTATATACAGCAGCTTTGGATAATACCACTCTCATAGCTTGGACTATTCTATTATGCTGATTCTCCTCAAATTCAGCTTGTTATTATTTTTAGCTCTCTATCACCCTAATTGTAGGTGATTTAATTTGTATTCATCGAATGTTGACATCACCTTATCGCCTTATTTTGGAGGTGATCCAATAATAGCTCATTATATCCCAATATCGCCTCATCTCAATGCACTCAAATGGTTGAACCTAATGTCATGTTTGGCAGATTCTATCCAATCTGACCTAGAAATTCCCAGCTTATCATCCAGTCATATCAGAATCATGACATTACCCCTCCTTGACTGGATGATAAGGCTCCTATTGCTTATATGTTGGAGGAACTTCACATGTACTCAGTTAATGATCCGACCATTTGTGGGGTCCTTGATGGTATAAGCATCAACCCCAGTTTTCTATATAACCTTGAACGGACCAATCCAGATACTGGCCAGCTTGTGCTTCCTGCCAAACCCATGCTGGTCATGAAACAAAACCATATCTCAATCTTGGAATTGAGTGAGGCCACTACGCCATACTTTATCAGCTGCCTGAGCCTTAATCTTCTTTGCTCAACTGCATGAGTAGGCTTCAGTTTGCAGTTTGATAAGCATGTCCGCTAAGTTAGTCAAATACTGATGAGGATCCATTCACCGGTATCCTCTATACAGGATTAGAGCAGTGCCAGAAGTGCAGTGTGCCGCCCATACAATAATTGGAAATGACTTTTCCCCGTAGCAGAATGGTAACTAATGTTGTAAGTGAAGATGGCAGTGGAAATGAGAGAAGTCCAATCAGAAGGTCGATCCATCACCAATTTCTGGAGTATGTTCACCAAGGTACCATTAACTCGCTTAATCATTTCATTAGATTCAGAGTGATAGGGGGTTGTCAGAACCCCACGGATTCCCATCAATTCATTAAGCTTAGGTATGATGTGTGAAGTGAAGTCCGTTCCATTGTCAGTAAGGATGAACTGGGGACAACTTTGTCTCTAGTTTTAAACTCCATAACAAATTTGGCCACCGTTAGTGCCCCCAAATCATGTATTGGTTGTGCCTCAACCACCTCGTCAAGTGATCAATTGCTACCAGAATGTATTTGGACTGGTTTTCCCCAGTTAGCAAGGGACCACAACATTGATTAGAATGGTGTGCCAGGCAAAGTGCGGCTTCACTAACCGGTATGAAGACTTTTGGCAAAATGGTTTTTCCACTTAGCACTGGTGGAAGCAGGAAATTGTCTCAAGCATATCAAAGTTCATGCTTTCCCAATAGAATCTTGATCTCAGTAATTTCATGGTCTTATGTACTCCACCTTGTCCAACAGATTGGTGTACTCATAATAATAGTTGCACGGGTGGAAGGTCTTGGGATATTCACAGTAGTGTCTCTCATCCGCTTATACAATTCCCTATTCTTCTGGAACATATTAGCCCTTATTCCATTCAATACCTTGATGGCTGAAGGCGGTTCATCATAGTACTTGCCACTAAGCATCTTATTAAAAATGATATCACTAGATCTGTTGTAACTGCAATTTTGGGTAATCTTAATAAGAAATTTGCATTGGGATGTTTTTCTATGGGTTGATGAAGAATTACAAATTGTATGCTTGCAATTTAAGAGACCATTGGGCCAGACGCCCTTCCAGTTCGTTAAGATTTTGTAACCAGCATGGCGAGGCATGATACATTACAACTTTGAATTTCACCTCATGCAAATAAACCCAAAATTTCTTATAGACGTAGATCACTGCTAAGCACTCCCACTCGGTCATGGTATAATTGTGCTCATGGCTGTCCAAGCTACAACTGCAATATGCTATGGGGTGCTCTTCTCCATCCTCCTCTTTTTGGGATAGTACTGCCCCCACAGCGGAAAGGGATGCATCCATCTGAACAATGAAATCTTTTTCAAAATTGGGATATTGTAACACTGGCGCACTGATCAGCGTTGTTCAAAGCATATCAAAAGCGCGATGTTGACGTTATGTCCCTTCAAAAATGGTGTCCTTTCTTAATAACTCAAATAGCGTGCCCCAATACAGCTTAAGTTAGGGATGAAGCGCCAGTAATAGCCAACCATTCCCAAAAAATACCTGTATATCCCGCTTGCTGTTGGGTGGAGTCATCTTTTGAATAGCTTCCACCTTAGCTGGTTGAGGTCTCAGCCCCATGGCATCAACCACAAACTTTAGGTACTCCAGCTAGTCCTTAAAGAAATGGCATGTCCGATGTTTGATCTTGATGTTAGCCTCGGCAAGCCGGTGGAATACTGCTTCTAAATGGTTGAGGTGTTCAGAGAAGGTTCAGGAGAAAACATTAATGTTGTCAGGATATACAATGACGCATGAAGCTTTAGGTCCTTAAGAATAGTGTCCATCGCCCATTCAAACGTAGCTGGGGTGTTACACAGCCCTTGCAGCATCTAGGTTGGTTGAAAAAGACCTTTGGACATAATTATGGCGTATTTCTTCTAATCCGCCACTGGCAACTCAATTTGCCAGTATCCTGAGATCAGGTCCATTGCTAGAAAAAAACGAGCTTCCTCTAGACAATCCAAAGCATCATCAATCCACGGTAAGGGATATGAGTCTTTTTTGGTGATGCTATTGAGATTTTGGTAGTCAATTACTACACGGTTAGTTCCATTTTTTTTACAATAAGAATGGGAGAAGCCCATGGACTCTCCAATGGTTTAAGCATCACTTGCTCTATTAGCTTGTCCATCTCCTCAGTTACTACTTCTTCTGCCATCCTTAATCGATGGATTGGCCTTGACCATATGGGAGGATGTTCCCCAGTGTCCATCCTATAAACTACCCCTGCACACATCCTAAATTTTGGTTGTTGACAGCAAAAATCTCTTTATATTTTTGAAATAAAGCAATTGCCTGATCCTTCTGTGGTTCTGACAACCCCATTAATTCATTGCGCAATACAACTGCCATTACACTGAGCTGTTGTTCAAAAGGCAGACCAAATTCCTCCAGCAACAAACTCATGAACCAAAAGAACCACCTCAATGGGAATTAAGTGCAAATATGCCACTATTTGGTGGCGGCGAATTTGCAGTGGTACCATTTGTAGATTTGCAAGTAAAACTTTGACCTCCCTCTGCCCTGGTAATAGAATGCCTGGGGCCATGTGGGGCTCAAACTGCGATTGCTGATATGGCCCAATAACCTCCCCATAGAGTCCATCTGGAACTTCTATAACCAAGTCATTGTTTACTATAACTTGATGCCTAGATGCAATAGATATAGGTCCAGCAGCTCTGAGCGGCAGCCCTTGATATTCATGAATCTGTTGAGGAAGGGCCCAGGTTTTGCCCTTTAAATGATGGTAGCACACTGGGATTACTCCGTTGCTATAAGCTATATTGATATTCCCCATATGCACTGGATCCTTCTGCACTCCACTAGAATTGTTTTGAATTGGATTTGCTGACCCAATATTTCAAAAAGTCGTATCTGTTAAATAAATTACAGCCCCATACTATTGCAAGAAGGCGGTTCCAATTAGAAGATCATAATTTCTATTTGGTAACACTATAGCTGGGGCTACCACGATAATAGAACTAAACCACAATATAAGCACACTGTATGCTCCCTCAGAGATCATGTTATCCGCTCCAGCAGTTCCATATACCACCCGGTGGTCCGTGTCCTGTTTTAATGAAAACTTGGCCACCAACTTTGTGGAGACTATATAATGACGGAGGCACCAGTATCTATGATGGCACGGACTCAGGTTTTTGCTACAACCAGGTCACAGTAAGTACATTTGGAGTAAGACGCATCTTTACTGTTTATAACATGGACATTTAAGGGGACCCTGTTTCTAAGGAAGCATGCAATCCCTTCACCAATTCTGGGGTATTGTTTGATAATAGTGTTGATCGGAAGAGCGACGCTTACCACTTGCAAGAAAGGTGCATCAGAGGAGGGATCTAATTTTTCAGAGGAAACTTAGTCAAACATCTGATAAGCATATGGATCGACCTGCATCTGAGGCCCCTCTCCCACCATAGCCACAGACTGCACTCATGTCAAAATATTTACCCCCCAACCAGCTGCTGATTTAATACTGACTAATTGTGCAAGGGAGCTTCCGCTGAATATTCTAAGATGGGTTCAGGTGGGACGTTTAAGTTTGATATAGCAGAGGAAGAGAGTCACATCTCTATTTCGCTCTGACTTTTCCCAGGTAGTATTGTTCTGACTGTACGCAAGATACCAGTTGATTGGGGCACCATCGTGCCATGTGCCCCTGTTGACTGCATTTGAAACAGCTGACCCCATAGGGCCCACATCCCCAATTAATGAAAAACAAGCCACATCGAGAGTTGGGCTGGAAATGATATGTGGAAAAAGGATTAGGGCGATAGTTGGGCTGGTGATGATAATCAGGTATGAGGGGACGTTTAACTGCAGCGGGTAACTTGGTAGAATCTGAACTGGACAGACAATGTTTCCCATGTAAGATGATTTGGTGGTGGTAGTGGAAGGATTCCGCTCTTTATTAGGTGGAGAGAAGTTGGCTGATATACAGCGCAAAAATTGAACGTTTTAAGCAAAGGTACATCTTCATCCAACCTTGGGGCTATAGTGTTATATAGCTCCCAGTATGGCTTCACAGTAGAAGTCATCGCAATACACATATCAGATTTGGATATTATGGCCCCAATTAATATGTGAGCCTCTGCCATAAATCGCTCAGAAAAAGTGGTGAGGGTCTCATTCCGCTGAAACCCAATGGTCAAAAACTTGGCCTTTCGCTGTGACATCTTCAAAGATCCGCCAAACAGCCACAGCACCATCTTTTTGACTTCTTGATATGCAATGGAACTGTCTGAAAGGTAACAGACGACTTGATCAGCACTTATGACATCCAAAGTAGAAAGCGAAAGTTTCGCTCTTTGTCACTCTGAGACTCCTTCTGTCAAAACCTCAAATCGCTTAAAGAACCCCTAAATATTCTCTTCACAATCAAATGGATTCAGTTTATCACTGCAAACCTCCTGGAACTCTCATCATGCTTTTTAAGTACAGCGTCCAATACAAGTTTCAGCTCCTCATAGGCAACTGGCCCATCGTGTTGTGTAGAAATTTTTTCCTGATAATCAGGATGCAACATAGCCGGCCACTGAGTTTTTATCATGTTAAAATTGATCAATGGGTCCCTTGTAGTGAGCACAACTATTGTAAAATTGGCGAAATTTTTCAAGATATGCTGTAAGGGGTTTTTGCACAGAATTGATCCACTGAGCAATTGGAATGATAATATAAAGATCGTTGGCCCCTTGAAGCACACTTAAAATAATAATTTTAATGAAAGGGAGACATATCCCTGAAAACACTTCTTTTATTGTAAATAATCTAGTGGATCCTTCCTAGTCTGCTTACTCTTTCTTCTATCAACAACCTTCCTTTTCTCAATCGCCCATTTCACTTATATACAGCAGCTTTGGACAATACCACTCTCATAGGCTTGGACTATTCTATTATTCTAATTCTCCTTGAATTCAGCTTGTTATTCTTTTTAGCTCTCTATTGTCCTAATTGTAGGTGATTTAAATCATATTCTTCGAATGTTGACATTACCTTATCACCTTATTTGGAGGCGATCTAACAACAGCTCATTATATCTCAATGTCGCCTCATCTCAAGGCACTCAAATGATTGGACCCAATGTCATGTTTGGCGGATTCTATCCAATCCACCCTAGCGATATCCAGCTCATCATACAGTCATATTGGAATCACAACAAATTTACTCTGCGGAGCCAATGAGAATATGGCAGAATAAAACAGTCTAAGCAAAAGGGTTGGTATTGACCAAAGTTGCTGATGTATAAGCAAGATATGAAGAATGAAGAGGGGGATTGTTAGATGAGGGAAGAGAGTGGATAATAGGTTGCCTGCTGTTATATATTAAAATTAATAAAGAAGTGTCGTTGGAGCATTTGCTAAGTTTTTGTTATATTTGTTAAGTGTGTTCCATGGACCGGCGATCTCCATATTGTTGTCCTATTGCTCAGTGGGTTTGACCCTGTGCAAAAACCTTCCAGTGTATAGCAAATATATCTCCCAAAAAAACAAAACCCCTTGTAATTTCTAGCCCAGACCCTGCAACTGGACAGGGAACAGCATCTCTTTAGGACAAAAAGGAGTCCAAAAGTTCAGATGGACCTCTTTTACTGCTGAGTAACTTGGCGCATGTGGTAGATGAGCGCTGGGTGACTGCTCTACCCCCCAAGGATGTCCTACTCCCATCTCATCCCCCTCCTCTACCCTGTTAGGGTTGATAGAGGGGGTTTTCAGAGAGGTGGCTCAAGCCAGGAGCCACAAGCAGGCCCCTGGGACTTACCCCTTCCCTGGTAATTTTTGCCAAAATTTAGACAAAATAGGTCACAATGACCTCAAGGCCCAGTCTGCCAATTCCAGGTCAAGGGAGCTGATCCAGACTGGCCAACACAAAAAACGAATTGGGGCACAATTTGGTCTCAGATCAGTCATCAAATGACCTATACCAGCTGTCCCAGCCCTCCAGGATGGATTTGTGAAGTTTGGTCCATGTGGGCAGACTGACTCGAGTGGTCAGGTCCTGGGTCAGCACAGTCAGCCTGACTTGTTCCAAAATGGTGGGAAATCTATAAGAATTTTATTTTTGTCAAGCCCTCAAATGCCCCTCACTCCCCACCAAGCCAGCTAACCAAATCCTATTGCAATTTCCAAAGGACCAATCCCTGGGCATCTTCCTCCAAATTTTCTACAATTTAAAGAAAACAATCCCTCCCAGGGGCTGTTGTAAGTTCATTGTCTTACTTTCTCACCTTGATTATTAAAACTAAACCTGTATGTTCTTGCCAGCTCTTTAAGGACTTCATTTATCACCTTATTCTTATAAAGATAACGCCTTTTGATCTGGAAAAACAAGCCGGTACCTCTCATTGCAATTCCAAAGATTGTTGACTGGGTTGTCTGGTTGATTGACCTTACCGCCTGACAAATCATCACGAATTTCATAAAACAAATAACCTCAAATGGCGCTCCTACTTCTCACTGCTATTGCATGCCCACTCACTTTAACTCTGGCTCTCTTCTCTGCCACCACTCCACACAGACTTGTTTGCTGGGTGGGACAGTCTCAGAGCAACCGCATTTTTTACAAGCGGAGTGAGGCCCCCACCTGACAATTTTTCTGAAAGTTTTGCCCGCCCAAGGGGTCTGGAGCACCCCATTCAGGGAGAGCTTGGCCCCAGTGCACTGAACAGGTCTTCTCTGTACTCGATTTCTGCTGCCAATTTCATGGCGGAACCCAAAATGCTCTATGGTAATCTGCATATCCTCTTCTTATAAATTCAAAGGCGTGCAACTGAGGAACCCTGAGGAGTTGTCATCCTACCTGCCTCCCCCACCCTTGGGGGCTGCCTCTTAAGACCCACATTTTCCCCCATCACAACCATTTGGTTTTCCTTGAGGGCCTAAGTACATTTTTGAACTTTTGCTTTCCTCACGCCCACAATAAAACTACACTCCTTCTAGCCGCTCAAACCGCTGTGCCCTTGGCACTCTGGGATCTCCACTGGGTGCTCACATATCCTGATTGGGAGCCCAGTCCTATCTTTCTTAGCTGCGTCCATGACACCCCATCATAATGGGGACAATTTTGACATACAGTGACGCTAAAGAGGCTATAATAACTAAGTTTGGTAGTCCTATATGGATGTCCAACCAGAAACAATAGCTTATTAGAATTCAGTCTAGAAAAGATAAAGCATGAGCAGTTTTTGATGACCAATTTTTACTAGGAATCACATATCCCTGATGATTCAAAAATTTCTGATTTTGATGCACACATAGCAATTCAAGAGGCGCTTCAGCACTCCAGAGATCTGCAACATTATGGTGTCAGCACTGAAAAATTAAAACCTTCACATAACAGATTGTGGATCATCTCAAAATTCTTGGAGCGACAAATGAAGCACCTAATCAAACCTTTAAAGATATTTCCACTAGAACTCAGAATATAGTAAAATTGCTAAGCCTGATAAGAACAAAAGTTATGGGCCATAATGGGAATACAACCTGAAGGACCAAAACGAGCAAATAAAACTCAAATCCACTGCTACCAATGTGAAAAATTGGTAATGTAGTTGATCAATATCCGGATAAGAAGCCTAAAGAGAAAGTTAATCTGGTTCTGGATAAAGAAAAGGAAACTGATCAAGGCATAGGAAAATAACCTGCAGTCTAGATATAGAACAATCTAGCACTGCAATCAAACTGTTCCACCTGACATCTTTAACAATGACCTGTATATTTCTGATTTATTTGTAGATGAAGACATACCTGATCCTCTGTACCAGGTGATATATTTAGGTATAAATGCAATTAACTGAGCAAAGGCAAAGAGAATAGACTCCAAAATTGTGAAAGAAGTTGCTTAGCCATAGTGCATCAATTAGCCATAAAGATCAAAGCTTCTGAAAGCACCAAAGATCTGCTCAAGATGAAACTTGATCTAGTGAATGTTTACTTCCTATTAGCACAACAAGGAGTCCTTTCCTGTTTATCTATGTAATCAAATTATACTCTAGATTCAGCGAATAATGCTGTGATTTGTTCAGTAAAAACAAAATTACAATACTCTGAGTGTACATATGTGGACTTTATAGTCATTTGAGTAAGAAATGGGTGATAATCGACAGTGGTGCACCCATTAATATTGTTTCAACCAAAAAGGTGAAGCAAATAATATTTCTTAGATCTAAATCAATGGAAAGAATATGGAGCTACTGAACCAATTACCACAACATCTTATGAATCATACAGTGCACTGACTGCTTCAGTTTGGTTTGCTGGTGATATCAGCTCATGCCATAGTGTTACCAGGTCAAAATTATGACATACTCATTAAGACGGAATTCCTGAGAAGTATGGCGTCAAATTCTATTTTTAGAGGAGAATACCCTGACAATTCTGAGACAAACCCTTTCCTTGGTATATCAGCTGAGAAAAGAAGCTTCGCTGTAAAAGAAGGATAATTTGTATATCTAATTTACAATGACGGCATAATCTTTATCCAATATAATTTGGTTGGATAAAAAGTAGGGAAACGCTGGAGAAGATTCTCAAAAACCATGGGATACCATTGAGGATGAAGACGCTGAATACTATTCCACTGGGAACGCAATTTATAGTTAATACAGGATTAACATTGAAAATCCCAGAGCAATTTTATGAAGAATTCATCACCCCATGGATTAAATTTAGACCGGAATCTTGGGCAGTGATAATGATTATAATGACAGGGCATGGTTAAATATGAGTATTGCTGGCCAATATGAGAAAAAACCCAATGAAAGTGGAGAAAAATCAAGTCATTGCATTTTTGCATTTGATCCTATTGACAGAAATCAGAGAATTCCAAGACTTTGGAATGTTAATAGAGATGGGATTAACGGTGGATATTGCCAAAAGCATTAACATACTGGTCAATCATGAGCAACTAGCTGAGTTATTATAAAGACAGCGAGAAGAAGTGCTATAATCATTTTCAGAATATTAGGTGATATTTGCCCAGGACAATCATGACCTTATGCACTATAAATGTGATCCATAAGGTCGACATTGAAGAATATCTACTAACACAAATGTGACCTGTCTTCTGGTCCAAGACTGCTGAAGAAGTAGTCAAGAAATCACCAATTTGATTGAACATGGGCTTCTCATACTATTGTCAAGTTCATGGGAGAATTTAATCCTTGTTGTAAAGAAAAAGGGCGGATCAAATCACATAGTGATAAATTAATTCAAGATGAATAAAGTTACCAGAAAAAATTTGTATCCGCTTCCAAGAATTGATGATGTGCTTGATTGGCAGGGGAAGCCAAGTTATTTTTTGCAATAGATTTGATCTCAGGATATTGGCAGATAAACTTTCCAAAAGAAGATTAAGAGAAATGTGCGATAATCACTGCACAAGGATTATACCAGCTGACAAGAATTCCCAGGGATTGTGCAACGCACCAGTGATGTTCCAGAGGGTGATAGAATCTATCCTGTGTAACTTAAAGTTATTTTGCATCTTGGTGTAATTG
Organism: Massospora cicadina; assembly: GCA_022478985.1. Classification (NCBI taxonomy): domain Eukaryota; kingdom Fungi; phylum Entomophthoromycota; class Entomophthoromycetes; order Entomophthorales; family Entomophthoraceae; genus Massospora; species Massospora cicadina. The sequence continues at coordinate 32,877 of JAKSZP010004051.1, read as the reverse complement.
GACAACATCAACGTCTTCAATAGGACATTCAATGATCACCTGGAGCACTTGGAGGAAGTGTTCAAACTCCAAGTGACGCCTAATTTGAAGATCAAGCTAATGAAATGTCATTTTTTCTAAAGAAAGAGCTTAGATCTTTAAGTTTTATAATAAACTCTGTCAGATTGCAACTGCAGCTGCAGAAGATAATGGTCACTGAATGGATGTTGTTCCCAGAAATGTTTGAGACATACAAGTCTTTCTTGGGATGGTCAGCTACTATTGCTGAATTATCAAATATTTTTCTGGAATTACCAAACCATTATTTCACCTGTTAAAAGATCAGAAAAAGAATTTATGTGGAATGAGGAGGCTCAAGGAGCGTTCAATGAGACACAAAGATATCTGATGACTAGTCTTACCCTGAAATACCAATTTCAATTGGGAATTTATTATTCAGAATGATGACTCATTAGCGGCGATTAGCGCCACTTTTAAGTTAAGTAGACTACGATGGGAAGAGCATCCAGTGGCATATGTGAGCAAAGCATTGACGCCAGAAGAAAGGAACTACACTGTGATAGAGTGAAAGTTCCTCGAGGTAATTTATGACTGAAAACAGCTTTAAGTGTATATACATGAGAAACACTATAAGGTTGTGACCAACTACTTGTCTCTACACTAGTTAAATGATCTTAAAAAACAAGAGGGGTGAATAGCACGATGGGATCTGAATATGCCAGCCTATGATTTTAGATTTATACACTGAGCAGGAGCAGCACATTAGAATGCTGATAAACTACCAAGATTAACTGGCGTTCAAATTGTGTATCAGCAAGTTGATGAATTATTTCAATGTATGATCAAAGGGAATACTGGGATGAACCCCAAGCGATTCAAGGTGCACTGAAGAAAGAAAAGGAAATAACTAAATGAAGAATGGACAGTTATACAAGTTGATTGACAAAAAATGGTACTTTTTCCCTAAATCATTAGAATAAGCAGAAATTAGTTAAGCCACGCACAAAGTCATAGGGTTTGGTGGCCTCAAAATCAATGGACCATTTGTGCAATACTAATACTGGGAATTAGCAAATTATGATGTCGCATATTATATAGCCTGTTAAGTGGAATGTCAACTCCACAAGCCACATAAGAATGTGATGAGATACCAGATAGTACTCCCTGGGTTTGCTTGGCACACGGTGTCAATAAAAGTGATGGTATCCTTGAGTGTTAATACTGGGGGAGTAAAATACGTCATAGTTTCAATAGACCATCTGATTAGATGAGTTGAGATGAATGCCTTGAGCAGAGTAGATGCTAAAAGAATGACAAGATTCATACTGGACCAAGTAGTGTACTAGCATGGATGCCACAAGTAATATTGAGTGATAATGGAACCAACTTTATGTTCTACGTGATCCCAAAACTGAATGAACTAATGGGAATCCAAGGAGTGAGGTCTGTTTCCTACCATTCAGAGATGAATGACATGGTAGAAAGAATCAATGGAACTCTAGCCGTGATGATGCAAAAATTGGTAGTGGGAAAACTTCCACTTGGGTCTCTTATTTGAGTTCAGTTACCTTTGTATATACTATTAGTTAACTTAATGCGATAGGGAAAATGCATTTAAACTCTTATATGAATGAAGAGCTGCACTACCGCCAATTTTATTCAGCATAGGAACCAGCTTCAGGGATGACTTCAGAGAGATACTTAACCTGACTGGCGAATAATATGATCAAATTTGGTATCACAGACATTTGATATGACATTGAAGGAATAAAATTAGAGCAAAGAAGATAGATGATCATTATTACCAGCGTTGAAAGAGTACAATGTGGGAGATAAGGTGGCCTATTGCAATACTTTTGGGTTTGGAGGAAAAAAATTTTGGAAGTCCTATGACTGGTCTATTTAATATTATTGCTAGGATGGTGACAGATGGCAATATTTTGAAGAACATTGCGGATGGTTGTATAGTAAATAGAGTCTAAAATATATACTTAAAGTATTGGATTTAGGGGGAAAATATATTTTTATTTTTTATTTATTTGAGGATGGCCGACCAGGGGACTGACACATCCAATATTTAGGGAAAAGGAAAGTAAAACAGGGGAGAGCACACTAAACAATAGAACCTGAACGATAAGACATGGTACACTTGGATGTGGCTAGGAGCCACGGGTGGTGGATGACTATGACCTTAAGTGACATGACAGCTCAAGGGCTAGTAGGGTGTACCGCCTATAGAGATTGTGAGGTTAACAGTGTCACAACGAAGGAACCAGATTGGTAGCCAATTACCCATCTGTTTCTTCCATTTGTGTTGTAGTGATCCAACTAGCCAGGCTTGGAAGTGGTCAGCCAAATGGCTGTGGAACCTGACGATAGCTTAGTTGATGTTGTGGAAGATCTCATTAAAAGCATCAAGGGTAATTGTGTGAATGAGCCATATTGCAATACTCACAACTAAAGCCTTTAGCGTCTGGGGGGATAGGTGAGATCGTGTTGAGTTCCAGGATATTGCGGGATAGTCGGAATTCAGCTGATGGTGATTTCTGAAATAAGTACATCACATTGGCTCAGATATGCTTGTACGGCGGGCACTCTTCCAGGCGGTTGGCTAGCGTGGTGGGTCTGCCGCTGATGGCGCATAATTGGAACTTTGAGAAGGTGCAGTCAGATGTCCTAAATGTATGGCGCATGTAGCGCCACACTGTGGAGCTCACTTGTGGGGATAAGAGGGGACAAATGATGAGGTCCCACACCTTCCTTTGGGTGTGCAAGTCATATGGGACGTCTTGATAATCTAGATAGTCAATCTGGGATAAAGGAAAGGGTGGTAGTGGGGCAAATGCGTTGGTCACAGTTTTTCCTATGTGGAGTCGCAGATAACCTATTGGAGGGTTAGTATCTTCAGTTTGCTGTGCATAGGAGAAACTCCAATACCCTTGTCTTAGGGTTTACAGGATGCGTTTGAAGTAGCGGTTGGTGTTGTGCGGTCCTGTGGCTGTTGGATGTGTTGTTAGGTACTTCATCAGTGTTGCAGGGTTGGAGGGGCACCTCAGATGTAGTGCCCTTGCGAAGTTAGTTTGGGCTGCCTTATCTCATTGGGGAGATGGTGGGTTGGGTGACGTTGTCAGAGCTATCCATGAGCCAAGTATTTGCATTGCTCATTCCGTGAAGTTGAGCAGCCCCATCCTGCCTTCCTTCTGTGGGCTGTACATGGTCTCCAGCCTGACTGGTGCGCGGTATCCAAACCACATCCAGTTTTGCAGGAGCTTGTAGACTGCGTTGGTAAAGTTGGTGGAGAAGGGAACTGCGTGAGCATCAAACCATAACTTTGACAAGATCAGGGATTTGGCTAACACAACTCTTCCAGCTAAACTAGCTTTAATCTCCGCATATTTGTCATTCTTTTTGTGATGTTGTCCAATATTTTGGTTTCAATGGTGTCAAGTGCATATCTACCAGCCTTAAGCCATATTCCCATATGATGGACTGGGTTGGTGGAGGGGTGGGGTGCGAAGGGTAAACACAGTGGCTTTATTGGCTTAGATCTTTGTCTTGTGGTAGGATGTGTGGTTGGTTAATTTGGTCGGTGGTAGGAGGGTGAGGTCCAATTTGAACTGATTTTTCCCATTACAATTACCTCTGTTTTCTGTTTGTTCAGCATGTCTTTACTCACTGACTCATACTGTTGAATAATGCGCTCAATTGCTCTGGCATCCCTATTGCCTGAGACTCCAACTATTCAGTCGTCATCAAAGGCGAGCATTTTTGGTTGGTAATTGTCCCTCCAACCTGATTCCACAGAGCTTGGAGTTTACTATGCGGAGGAGAGAGTCAAGGGTGATATTGTATAGTAGGGGGCTAAGCGGGTCACCTTGTTTGAGGCCCTTTTGTGGGGTGATGGTGTCAGTTAGGAAAACTGGGCCTCTGATTGCAAACCTGGTTGAGCGCGTTAGGAGAAGCTCCCAGCTTATAAAACGGGGTGGTAAGTTAAAGGCCTTTAGACATTGTTCCAAGTAGTCCCAGTGCACTTGGTCATATGCTTTCTTTTGGTCCAGGAAAGCAAGGGCGCCTGTGGGGTTAGCTTGGAAGATGTTGGCTATGGTGTGAATGTTATCCCGAATTGAGCGACTGGGGATAAAGCCAAACTGATGGTGGGAGAGGGCTGTCTGTGCAATGCAACCCAGACGCTTAGCTAAAAATTTTGTTAGCATTTTAGTATCAGTATTGGTGAGAGCAATTGGACGCCAGTTGTTTAGGTCTGTCTGGCTCCTTTTTTGAAGAGTGTGACCACATATTCATCTTGGCCGCTAGGCAGAAGGGCTGTGTCCTACAGGCACTTTTTCATGGTTGCCAGTAGTACTGGTGCAATGTAATAAAATTACTTTTTGTAAAATTAATATGGAAGGCCATCAGGCCCGGGGCACTTGTGGCGTGGAGTTAATTTTATTACATCCCATAGTTCATCTCTAGTGATGGGTTTGACAAGGTCTTGTTAATCATCTATATTGTCAATATTAGCACATGATGAAAAAATTTTCAATTTTGCTAGGTGCCGCGAAATTTGCTGTGTACAGGTTGGTGTAAAATTGGTGTAATTCAGCTGATATTTAGGATGGTGTGGATGCCAGTGTGTCATCTGCTTGACGGACCTGTGTGCAAGTCACCAAAATTGAAATTGGTTTAAAACGGCAGAAGAATTGGGCTGTGTGAGTTTCGCCAAATAGAATGTATTTTGGCTTGTAACATACTTTGATGTGGTGCTGGTGTTTTATAAAGTGGAAATTGACCTGTGCAGACAGTTGGAACCACAGGCGTCCCCATTGAGGACTGTATTCCTCGCGAGGTGTGTTGTTTTCTAAGTGCTGGAGCTGTCTGATAGCCTTGTTGATTGTCGCAGACATCGCGGCCAGCTTTCTGGAGTTCAAGTGACAGGCTTTCTTGGTTACTCTAGCCTTAAAAATTTCCCACTCGGAAATAGGGCTCCCATTTGGTGGTCATTTTTTTGTCTGTGTTGTTAGCACCATCTTGACTTAAAGTTTAAGCTCTGGAAGATGGATGGTGATTGGGTGAACTTTGTGCCAGGTTGGTGGCTTTTGGTATTTTTCCACGGATGTTAACTTTATTGAAATCATTTGGTGATTGAAGAAAGTAATAATTGTTGTTGTAAAATTTGATACAAGGTGACAGAAGTCTACAGGGGCGAGCATCAGGTCAATCCAGGTCATTGAGACCAGTTGGCTATTGTTGTAGTGGGGCCTCGTCATGTTGGCCAATGTGGTGGCCTGTTTGGGGATAGTGTTGTACAGGCCCAGCGTTGCCTTTAGTATGCGTAGTTCCATGTGGCCGTGGGGTATAGCCTTTGATTTAGGCCAGCGGTCAGTTATGGCATTAAGCCAGCAATTGAAATATCCCACAAAAAACGTTGCCTCAGCAGAAGGGATTATAGGGATATTAGAGAAAAATTTTTGGTGGTCGTTTGGATCATTTGGGTATACACACATGCCATGGCGAAAGTTTCTCTGTTCCACTCAAAATCTGTTATAAGCAGCCGTCTCTCCAGGTGGGAGGATGTGCTCCAGATATTTACTGGAGGATTACAGTTAGATCAAATTACCACCCCATAGTGGTACGTCCAAAAGGATGTAGCCAGAAGGAGCATGGTTGACCATGATTCCTCCTCCCCCGGTGGACAGTGGGGTTCTTGGATGGCCAAGATGTCCATGGGGATATCGCGCAGGAAAGCCATTTTTTGGCCTGGGATGTGGGGGCCTTGGCTCCCGCGATGTTGAGCATCCCTATGTTGATTGTGGTAATATGCACAACAGGAACATTGAGGTGACCCACTGGGGTCACCCCATTCCCTAGCAGCATGGGTCATACTACAAGTTTGGGGCCAATCAGCCAGATTGGTTAGTATATTGATCAGCGGTCATATTATTGGTTTTGTTTGGTTTCTTTGGGCTCGGATTACTCCGTGGAGTTCAGCTCTGGCATGGGTTGTATTGTGCCCCATCAGCATAAAATTTTCCGCTGCTTAGGAAGGCTAGATGTGCAGAAACTAGGTGTCGGGGTAATTGGATTTTGTGCAGGAACGTTGTCACATTTTGATTGGCTAGGATGATCTTCCATATCATACTCATGAACCACATTGTCACTGTTCACATGTCATTGGCTAGGAGGATCCACAGTGGTGCATGGTGGTTCTGCTTCAGTGTGGTTGAAGGCGTTTGATTGGTTGTGTTTGAAAAATTTATTGATTTGATTTTGTTGGGTTTAATGCGGGGGTCTGAATGGTTTTTTCGCTGTGCTGCTATGGCATCCAACTGAATCTAGTTTGAGGGAATCGTGGTGCGAGCTTGGGTCTTGGCGGAACTCACGGCCTGCTTGTGGACAGCCTGTGCGTGATGACAATCCTTGTGCAAAACAGGTTTGACCAAAGTGATTTCAGCTCTTTCTCCCCAATAAAAGGCGTAAGTGGCGTCCTTCAATTTGCCAAAGATTGGGCTCATTTTGTCTTTATTGTCCTCACAAAATTCTGGTGCTTCAATCCTGAATTTGATGGGGCATGCATGGTCTTTGTGGCCTAGAGCTGAGCAGAAGCTGCAGATAGGCAGGGTGTGTTCCAGAGTGATGTGGAAGGGGCGAGATACGCTGCCATTGTGGAGGTTGATGGTCGCCATGCATGGAATGAGGGTTATATCCTCTACCACATCCTGGTCAGGTTCAATAAATGGCTATTGCCTTCCCTGTACACAGGTGAGGCAGATAGGGGGAATTTTTCAACTTCAAATTGTTTGATTTTGCCATAACTTTTGAGGACCATGTGGAGCTCGTCCTCAAGAATTTTGTGGTGCACAGTGCTTGGGAGTCAGTCAAATACAATGAATAGGATGTTTGCTTCATTCCATCATGTGCGTACCATGTGGATAATGTGATCTTCGTTGTTAATTTTAACAGAAAAGTTGGTTTTTGCTGCATCTGCCACTTCCTCCGCGGTCATGAACTTGACATCCACCCATCCTCTATGTAATTTTTTAAAATTTACTGAAATGGTGTTTGGGAAGTCATGGAGAAGGCCTCCCTCATTTTTTCCCATAACTTGAGGGAAGTATCGCCAACCTTAATTTCTAAGGCTGTGCTCGAGGGAGGACAAGGGTTGGGAGTGTTCAATCTTTGTGAAAGCGCCCATTTTTTGCAGAAATTTCAAAACTCCAGGTGTGGAGCTATGCTCACCCTTATTTGGGGGAGGTTTTCCCAACTTGCTGCTGGGGTGTTTTTCCCCAACAGGTTGGGTGGGCTTGGGGCCTTTTGCGGTGGCCACTTTCTCACAACTGATGTTGGTGCAGACGAATCTGCACATTTTCCTGGTTGATTGTCAAATTTGGATAATTTGCATAGAATTGTGTTACTGATAGTAATAGTAACAGGAAAGAAAAGCAAGGGGAATATATATATTATAAAGAAAAAATATATAAATAAAAGATAACTGTATATGGCAGCATAACTTTCTGAGCAAAATTACATAAGTTTATAAAACAAATCAAATTTGCTCATTGTAGTTTTTCTCCAATGTTCTCAGATTCTCCGCCAGCTGCTCGAGCGTGGGTCAGTGGCAAAACTCCCCCCGCCATTTTCTGTCCAGCAGAAAAACGTGCTGGGACTGGTTCACCCAGTCATTCCAAACCTATGAGATGATTTGTTCCGCCCAAGAACCTAGATGCCCACATTGCTCATACCTGAGTGATACCTCGCTGCCCCCTAGTGCTCCCCCAGAGCAACATGTGATACAACCTAATAGTCAAATATGGAAAACTATTCCCATACCACAACCAAGTCATTATTGAAATGGCCCAGGCGGTGATGACACCCACTGGTTTTATTGATTTCCACCCCTACAAGTGGTATTTTGACCTCAGCTTCACCTGCAAAGCTGACGCTGCCACTGCAGCAACTGTGCCCCTGGTATTCCAGGGCACCCCTCTCCCCACAACTCAGACTCAGCTCCCAGAGGACACCACCTTGGTGGTTCAGTTTGCTCGCTTGCCCACCCACCTCCCCCTGAATTGCTCCACTAGGAGCTGATGGACGGTTTGGCAGCCTATGGCTCCAACTCCATCTTACAATTTGTGGTCCCAAATGGGGCCACACAACTCGCTGGGCATTGGGCATATGTCACGATCAGCCCTGAGTTTAATAAAATCGCGGTGTCAATTATGCCATGCACCGTTATTCCCTCAGCGCTCAACCATCCATTTTGGGCCTGTGTCAAGGGTGGGTGGATGATCTGTCCATCATGTTTCAAGTTAGACCACTCAAAACGCAAGTGCCCCTCCATAGCCACTTTTGATGGATCAGATGACTCATCCGCTGACCTCCAATATGTTGCCCACCCTGTACAATTTCTGGTATGGGGAACAATCCTACCACCCCCACCCCAAAGCCTGTTGCTGCAGCTGCACCTGCAGCCACCAATCAGCCTCCTCCTCACCCCAATTCCATAGATAATTCCACCAATTAAGCATCATATTGAATCACAGTTTAATCCCATGCTTCCTCAAATGATTCAACAAAACCTCAACCATACGCTGATTCCCCAATCCAATTCAAACAAACCCATGGGAATTATTGGCTGAAATTGACGAATCAGGTAAGTTCATTGAAGAACCATCTCTGCAAATTGAGTGGTTCATTAATGCAGAATGGACGACAGATACCCCCCTCAACTTTATACCCCACAGCCAAACGCTGAATCATTTTGCAGTGATCACCAGCTTGCAGTTGAAGCAGCTGCAACACCAGATTGTCATCCCCTGCGTAAAGCTGTCACTAAATCAGTAGCGATGCTCACAGGAGGAATTCCACCTCCTGTTATCCCCGCAACCTCAACTACAAAAAGTAAAATCATGGTAAACCAGCTATACAAAAATGCAAATGATGCTATCCAGAACGTGACAACTATAGCACGGAATTCAAAAGCAAAAATAACCTGAACCAACATTGCCACATTTGTTAAGCTCCCAGATGCCCGCATCAAAGCTGAAAAGCTTTAACCAAATATCTCAGTGCCATTTATCTAGCTGGCAATTTACATGAAATTTCAATTATCAGTGATATTAAACCCCATGCCGCAGATGCCCCAACGCCATTACTGTCAGCCGTGGCATGCACTCTACTTTGGGGAGGAAGAAACTACTGCCAAAGAGCTTCTGAAGACAAGCCCCATAACCCCCCCTCCCCTTCTGCCATGGAGGGATAAGCGATTTCCGCTTCCCACCTGGTTGGTTGGTTTTCAAAGCATTTCACTCAATCCGCTCATTAGGGCGTTTTGAATGAACCAAGTAGTTACATTAGTTTTTAAGTCTAGTTTTAGCTTCAGTAATGTCCGTCCCCTGGTCAGCTTGCCTCAAATAAATACAAAGATAACTGTATATAAAAATTGTTATATGAAGAAGGAGATTATCCTTAAGAAAAAAATGGAAATATCTAACATATATAATTTTTATTTTTATTCTGTTGCCATAATTGAAAGGATCTGGCAGTAATTCCAACTTCCATTTTTTATTTAGGGAGAATGGGAATAAACTATGATGAGAGTAGTTAGGAATTACAATGGAAGAATACCATGTATATTGGCAAAATCAGCTCAGGCTGAAACTGGATATGACGTGAAGAAGACTAAGGAGAGAGGACTAATAAGGACTTGGTAAAGCCGGCCAAGTATATCCTTTATTTGATAGGGAATCAATGAAGCCCGTCCTGGGTTAATACAGGTGGACCAGTTCATATTATTGGCAATAATGACTGAATAGTATTTGCATGGCATGATGTCATGTGAACCACGATCTGAGGAGCAGCAGCAAGTAATAGAAAAAAAGAGGAGCTGCATTGCCAAGAATGGCATGAAATGTGTTGAGTGTGAATCAAACCAGGCTTTGCTGGAGTTGAAGTTTAACTTTGATGGCCAAGTTGTGACCACTGCTCAAGGCGGCATCACTCCTGAATTCTTATCTTTTTGAATAATACGGTCAAGTGGGGGGATGTGTTGGGATTTTATGACCATGTCAACCAACCCAATCAGATTATGACACAATCTGCTTTTCCCACTAGTTGATTTACTTATTGGATGATTATCATAAGATGATAACTATTGTTGGTAACTAATCAGAAAAGAATTAAAGCTAATCTGCTGGGGCTTGATTCTGCTGGATTAATTTATAACGTTGGGGATGATCCCCAACAATGTATTTACTATATGTTTCTATTGCCAAATTAAAAATTAGAAATTAATATATTAGTTGGTCGAAGTTTGTCAGCAATTGACTAAGGGTTTATAATTAGTTACTGAAATGTTGATAATGCTTCTGATAGTAACTTGTGGGTAAACTTTTTAGATAATACAATCTGCTGTTGATGTGTAAAAGGTCCCATTACCTAAGCAGGTTACTAGTCTAATTAGGTTGCGCCTCTGAGTTTAATTATTTAAAAATATTGGGACACACTTAATTAATTAACCAGAAAAGGTCACATTTCTAGTTGGAGGCGGAACTGGCTAGATGGAGGAGGAAAACTCCATGTGGGGTTCAACTAGGAGGGCTAATCTGATGACAATGACTTTCATCTCTATAGGGAGGTGCCAACATAAGGGTTGGGCACCAAATTCTCCATAAATTTTTAGATAATAAATAAATAAAACAGAAAATCGAAGACTTGAAGATTTAACTGCTATGCATTTGGTTTATTTTTTACTATACAAATTAGAGTTGAAGTATCAGATATCCCTTAGTTAAATAGAACTTGTTAAATTCTATGCGACTCCTTTGAGAAGAGAAAAAGAATTGAAGGGATAAGATTCTTTTGCTGTCTGGAGAGTTTAGCAGAGTACCTTCTTAGGACAGAAGAATGAACGTTAGCAAAGTCTAGTATTGAGGACAATACTTGAGTTGGTGGTGAAAATCTCAACTAGGACAATAGTCATAGTACTATTGCTAACTCAAATTATTTTATCAATAATCTTCTTCAAAAAAAACGCACCAAAACCTTTGCAGTAGACTTGTGATTTAAGTCAAGCTATAGCTCAAAAGTTTACAGGTAATTATTCCATTACCTAATTATGGTCATTAACTCATAGTTTTTAAACTAATGGGGCTTGGTCAAAGTCGTTGTATTGTTTTATTTTGGTTTTGGCCCAGGAAGGATTCTAATCTAGTTGTTGATTATGTTAAATAGATGGATAAAATAAGAATTGAAAATTTTTTGATATAATTTTTGAGTTAAGTTCAAAGGTAATGAATGCCATAAATGATAATATGTCAAATGAAGGGTTGAGCATCAAACTTCCCTACATTTAAACCCCATCAACTACTCAAATAAAGGAAGATTATAGATTATAAACACATTAATATTTGTTATATATATATCTTTACTGAAAGAGGTGAAAGAATCAATTGTTCTTGTCTGTTATCTCAATAAATCAGTAAGAGTATACCTGAGTGGAGGGAACCACTTATAAAAAAGAAATGATTGGCTAATTGGCTTGATAAAATTAGCAGTCTCCTTTAAATTTACATCAGAGTCATAACTTTTGTAGTGAACTTAACAAGAAGGTTTACAGCATCCCATCGCCTACTGCAGCCATATGTTAGATGTGCATGAGCGGAGCTACACTGTGACTGAGAAATAATGTTTAGCAGTGGATATGCATGATAGCAGTTTAGAGTCTATGTTAATGGAGTGCCATAAGGTGATAGAATACCACTCCTCCCTCAGATGGCTACAGAACCAAAAGGATCCAGAAAGCCAACTAGCTCATTGAGAGCTGAAGTACAGACATAAAAATTTGAGATTCAGCATTAGCCTGGTATAAACTTTAAAATGCTGATGGACTATCTCAGCTTCACGCCATTGCATTGACTGCTAACATGACAGATAGCTTTTACAACATAATGCTATGATAAAAATATGATAACAGATAAGAGGAGTACAACGTGTGCTGGACTAACCTATGAAGGACACCTTCAATAAGGGTGGAAAACTATACAAAATAATAGATCACCAATACTTTATGTTATGGCCAACCAAGTATACAAATCTGATCCTCAAGGCCCACAAAACCAAGGGCCATGGAGGGTCAAGAAGACATAAAAACAACTAAATTAGCGCTACTAATGGGAATCAATGTACTTTTATATCCACAATGTCATTGCTTCTGCAGGAATTGCTAAGCGGAAGCGCCATACCAAAAAGCCCTTTATATCATTTGGTCAAGAAAACATCATTTCCATGACGTGTCATTTGATAATGTGGTATCACTAACCGCCACTAGAGGACAATTTAAATACATTGTGGCGACTATTGACCAACCTACAGAATGTGTTAAAGCCAAACAGATCAGAGAACTGAGGGTTGCAACAACCATCAATTTCATCTTAGAAAGTATCATTTAGAAAGCAGCTACCACCAATTTTTTCTGAAAGACAATGACACTGACTTTACCTCCCAGATGGTTGCCAATATTAACAAATTGATGAGGATTAGCAGGGTCCTTGTGACGCTATATCACCCCAAAATAAATGGTATATTGGAGCGGGTCAATGACACCCTAGTTGGTATCCTACAAAAATTGTTATTAGACAGACCATCCAGGTGAAGCTTCTTCCTGCCTTTCGCGGTAATTGCGTACATTATTTCATTGCACTCATCCATGAGAAGATTGCCTTTCCAACTCCTGTATGGAAGACAACCCACACTGCCTCTGATCCTATAATCCAGCATCCACAGAGAGGGAATTCCTTGGCCAGTACATAAAGAACCTTACCTAAAAAGTGATCCAGCTCCAAACTTTGGCTCACTCTTATGCTCTGGCCCAAAAGGTGAGATGTAAAGAGTGCAACAACTTAAATCTCCACCCTATCCCTGTATCAGTGCAGGGAAGCGGGTGTTCTACTACAATAACCATGGATTTAAGGACAAATAAGATTGAACACATCTGGAAGGTGTTATTAAGATTATAGAGAAGACCTCAACCAGTATTTACACGCTTAAAGACCCCATCAAAAGGAACATCGTCAATAGAGTACATACCAAATTCTTAAAAAAATTCTAGCAGGGCACTATTGCGACAACCATTAACTAATAACCCTTCTTTCAGCTGTAGGCAATTTTTTAGCCTCTATGATTGCTCAAGTGGGGAGAAATGATGAGATTTAAATTTAACCAACCATATAACATTGACTTTAGTAATAATACACCAAATGCTCTACAGACCTCCCCACTACCTCAGACCACCTTGCCTTGCTGTCTATGTCTCTTGCCAGATCAATTATCATTAATCCGCCATCAGACATTCCATTAGTATATTCAGATATGAGCTAAACATAACAAAATAAATTTTGCCATACAATCTTAAATTTTAGTAGATCAATTCCTAATAATTCATCATACAAACATCTAATGCCTATTAAATTCTATTCCCATCAATTGAAAATCACCAAAAAAATCCACACAAATCAACTAATAAACGTCCCCATAGCCAATTTCCGCCATGACTTGAGGAAAATGCACCTAACCTTTGACTAAACCCCCCACAGTGGCATAAAAACCTATTAGCGGGCCAAAATGGAAAATGCAAGTAGGTTTAGGTGTTGCAGAGAAGGCCAAAAAATGGGTCAAACCAAAGGCCCAGTGTATATTGGAAGGATGCATATTGGAAAGGGAGACATGGCTATACAAATTTTTATTGCGCTATAAATTGAGCCCTGTCACCTTCAGAGGAACTCAGGTTTTACATTCACAATGAATCCTAATGCCTAATTCACAAATGAGACTGCAGCAGAACTGAAGACTTTTTTTTATTAAAAGCCTATTTTTACCTAACGTACACATTTAATTTTTTAGTACTAGATGGTCAACGTACACATTTATTTCAAGGTGTTTTCTCTTCATACAGCTAAATCTAATTAAGTGCAAATCTACCTGTGACAATATTTCCTATTGTAATTCAGATTGCAACAAACATTTTAGAATTTCCTCAACCTGTGGATATCTGTCATGTGCACATGACATAGTAGTGGGGACCAACCCCAAAGATAAGGCTGGGCACCAGGAGGCCCAGAGGGTGAAGCTACAGGCCCTCCTGACCTGAGGCACACCCTAGACCAACGCTGGTTTTGGGAAAAATATGCCCAGGTTGGGACTAGTGGTGTGCCAAAGGCCCAGCCTCTCACAATGGCCCAGCCGTTAAAATGAATGGTGTACCAATTTAACGTGGATGGTTCCATTCAGTTTGTCAATGAACGGGGGTTCAAAACCCATTCCACTTACAAAATAATGCGTTTGGGTCAAATCTAACTTCAATTGATCACTCAAGTGAAGTCAGTTTCAGCCTATTTAACTAATTCAGCCGGAAGCATTGTCCTATTGGTGGGTCAGTGCTTGGGCCCATTGCAGCACATCCTGTATTCCCCCATCCAAGCTTAAATACGTTTTCCCCTACCAATATTCCTTGTTGGTTGACTTCTCCAATAAACCATTTCCCGTTTACATTATTGTTTAAATATTTATGATATTCTGAACACTCCTGTGTGCAAACCTCTTTGAGGAGGTCTCACGCTTCATTAACCTCACCATAGCAAATACCTTGCATCTATCCCTTCATGCACCGTTTGTTCACCCATGTTCCCTCCAACCTGGGCCGCTTAACACCTTTCTCTATGTGCACCGCGTCGCTTTTGGTGGGTTCTTATTGAGAAACTCGAATTTCTATGCCTAATTAGTTATTGCTCCAGAACCCTCTGCTGGTCTCTAATTACTTTAGCATCAACAGCTAGTTCCCTGGCGTTGGCCTTGTGCACCGCGCACTGCCACGCTGGGAACAGGAGAGTTATAGACACTCTCCTTACAATATTTCTGGTAATCATGCCTATAGGAAAGGCCACATTTACTCCTTCCAATGATGATACATAAGTTGAGGAGCGTGCTTCATCCAAAGAGCTGTGTAAGTTGTTATATGGTATACAGCTCCACTAACTCAAACAACATGGAATTTAACTTCTTTCAATTGTTCTCCGGTTGATACTTCTTGTACATTATTAGCAAGCGTGAGGTATAACAAATCATCTACAAGGTCACTAGTTTTATCCTGGAAAGAATTTCTTTATTCATGTGTGACTATTATAGATTTATCTACAGATATAGAGATTCTCTTCTATAATCTGCCACTTTTTTCATATCGTTGTAACTGGAATCATTATAAAGCTCTTTTCCTTACCTGAAATGCTAAGCATAGTGGCCCTTTCATACACAGTTTGTACAAATCATTTATTAAATGTCCATTTTTCGAGAATTTTTATGTTTCCAGCTCTATGGTTTTTGGGTGCATTATGCTGGTCCTTTTTGACAGACCCAGTGTGTAAGTCCTAAGGTCAGCCCCTCTTCCTGGACCACAATCAGCACTCCTTAAGACGTAAGAGGGGTCACAGGCCCCCAGATACCCCTTACTTCCTAAGAATGACTTGGCTCATGTGGTGGATGAGCAATGGTTTACCGCCCTTCCCCCCAAGGTTCCGCCCTTCCCACCACCCTTTTCCTCTTCTTCTCTTTTGGAAATGATATAAGGGTTTATAAAGGAAAACCAATCAGGGGCCTCCAGCAAGGCCTTGGGAATTACCCCACGCATGACCATTTTAGTCAAAATCAGGCCCAAAAATAACTTTCTCAATTCCACCTTGTTCAAAACTTATCAAGTCAGTCAGTTCAGTCCAGATTTGGTCTGATGGATCCTGGATTTGTCATGGTTAAATGACATTATTTTGGAAGTGAGTCACAAGGATAAGGAGGAGATAGGCTGGGCCATAGGATTCAAGTTGACCTCTTCCTGACCTGAGATACACCGTGGATAAATGGTGGGTAAGGCCAAGAAGGCTTAGGGTAATCCCAAGTGTCAGGTTTTTGGGGAGGAACTCCAAACCAAACCCTATTAACAGGGTCTAAAACCTCCAGCAAGTTAAAAGGCCATCGAGGCCTGAAGAAAAGCTAAAAATGGAAAAGAGATGAGAGAAATAAAAGTTTATTAAAAGGATCCTCGAGGTATTTATATGACCTTGAGGAATTGGGAAGGGAAGAATTGGATAGTATTGGCATTGATGCCACCAACAAATGTGCGAATAGATTACAAGGAAATGGGCGCATCCTCATCATAAGTCACTGGTGCACTCAAAAAGGATAATTGATTGGGTGTGAGCACCGAAAGGGATTTTGCCATGACCTGATTAAGTGGTTGGCATCCTCAGCATTAGTCGCCAGTGTCAAATTTGAAATTTATAATAATAATTTATTGGGGTCAGTCCCCAATACTTAAGATTGGGCTAAACAAATTTAATGAGGAGCCCAATCTGGCATCCGCCCAAAGGCAAGTTGTGACCCCTAGTTGGGGCTTCCCCCAATTAAGGGAGAATCCCAACAGAGCCCCCTCCAAGCCTCGACTAGAGGTCAGAGCCAAGGCGGGGGCACCAGATATGGCAGCGGAGAGGGACAGGCCAAGGTGGCTGGTGCAGACATGATGGAGGGATCTGGTGAGCATCATTGGGGAGTGGTCCCAGCATTGGTGTAAGAGCCAGCATCAGTGCTGGGGCCAGCATTGGGATTGGCACCCAGCATCAGTGCGGGGACCAGCATTGGCATGGGAGCTGGCATCAGGAGGAGGTCTCAGCTTTGGGGTTGGCACCTGGCATCAGCGTGTGGGCCAGAATCAGCGTGGGAGCTGGCATCAGGAGGAGGTCCCAACGTCAGCGCTGGGGCTGCCGTCAGTGCTGAGGCCAGCATCAGGTATGACACTCCGGTAACCTGGCTTGCCCTTCTTGGGTCAGAGGCCAGGGACCGCCCTCCTCCTTCCATTTTCAGCTCTTGCTGAGAGCTCAGATGCCCCTGTAGTGAGCACCAATATCAGGTTTTTGGGGGAGGAACTCCAAACCAAACCCTATTAACAGGGCCTAAAACCTCCAGCAAGTTAAAAGGCCATTGAGGCCTGAAGAAAAGCTAAAAATGGAAAAGCGATGAGAGAAATGGTAAGGTTATCAAAAGGATCCTCGAGGTATTTATTTGACCTTGAGGAATTGGGAAGGGAAGGATTGGAAAGTATTGGCATTGATTGCCACCAACAAATGTGTGAATAAATTACAATGAAATGGGCGCATCCTTGGCATAAGTCGCCTGTGCGCCCAAAAAGGATAATCAATTGGGTGCAAGCACTGAAAGGGATTTTGCCATGACCTTATTAAGTGGTTGGCATCCTCAGCATTAGTCGCCAGTGCCAAATTTGAATTTTATAACAATAATTTAATGGGGTCAGTCACCAATACTTCAGATTGGGCTCAACCCAATTTAATGGGGAGCCCAATCTGGCATCCGCCCAAAGGCGGGTTGTGACCCCTAGTTGGGGCTTCCCCCAATTAAGGGAGAATCCCAACACTGAGGAATTGCGTGATGGGGTTCTAGATGTTACATCAATTGGGTTGAAAATTCCTGATATATTATAAACAATGATGGTTCATTACATTTTATTTCTCAATTTAAATTATTATTGTTTATAAAGATTCTATTAAGATAATGGTGGAGTTTAGTTACAATCAAATTCTCAAGTTTGTGCATACTTGAGCTTTAAAACTACCATCAGTGCTAGCCTTGTTCTATTGGCCAAAGTCATTTTCAAGCCCAGCAAAGTGATTAAGGCTTGTATTTCCCAAATTATCATAAATTACTTTCCCCAATAAATCTCTTTGTTGGTCGTCTCCCTTATAAAAAAAGAACTTTTGTTTATATATATCTTTACCTAGCCTATGTTACCTTTTTCTGGTCTTGTGGTATATCATATTTATAGTGGTATCTTGGGTTTATTTTATAAGCTCGGAAGGTTCAAGCACTGTCCTAGGTGCATGCACACTGCTTTTATTAATAGTCTTTTCTTTGGTGAGTTAAAAACAACTTCCTCACAGAATTAATATCCAAGATCATCTAACCCAGCCTGGAGTTATCCCCAACTGATCTCCTAGTCAATATGGATCTGTACTATACTGACCCTCCTGATCCAAATAAACCATTGACTCGTTGAGTTCATATTAGGAAATTACAACAAAAAAATTCCTGCCCAATATATAGTAATCCCCTTGACCAGCCTTTGTCACACGTCCCATAGGTCCTAGGCCAGTTTTTAATCAGGACAGTCAAATTTTCTTTAATAATGATAGCAGCACCCTAGGGCCTATTGCATTTCTATTATGATTTCTGACTTATCCTTAATAAACCTGCTTTTTCCATGCTGAGTATTTGTGGACTATGCTTTGATCACGCCATTTCAAGATTTGCTAAGAGTAATCTGGCGAAACATGCCACCTTTTGCGTTGTTTTCATGGATACTTAAGTGAAACCTTCAAACAAGTAATCTGACAACTTGGTACGCTGTTGCTGACTTCATGAGATTATATGACCTAAACTCACAATAGCAATTTTCTGCAGACACCACGCACCTTGTCGCTCAAGCTATCCATGCAAATCTGCCTCTGACTCAGCGCAATCCAAGATTAATATACCATCCCATTACTCTGTTACTGGCACATCTCAATTGAGTGAGGCACATCTGAGTATGCAATCCACGAGTGACACTGAGTACTACTTGATCTAGAGTTGTACACTCTATAGGTTTCTGTTGCCATTTTACCGCATAATTTAATCTACACCCTGTCTCTAACAATGATCCTGCAATACTTCAATATGAAAAAATACTCATGTTTAACTTTGATAGCAAACACTACCATAAGTCACTTTATCATATATATATATATATGAACCAGAAGTTCCCTCATACTGTTGAACACAACGAACATTGCACCTCAGTTTGATGCTATACATATTACCACCTTTTCCAAAGGCTAGCAACCGTGAAAGCAGAGGAGTCATTGTATTTCAAGCCTCACCTGCCATTGGGGTTTCCCTGTCAATACCCGTGGTTGCCCCATTGCAGCCATTTGGTTTATCATGGTGTCTTTGATATGTTTCTTATTTTTACTTCCTTCACATCAATCCTAGAATGTTCCTCCTCATAATATCTTGCCAGCTGTTGCTCTAGCATTCTGTGATCCTCATTGGGCTCTACCACACCCATATTGAAAGCCCAGTTTTCTTCTTATCATCTAATTTTCATGTCACGGTGTTCTAGAAGGGATCAATATTTTTGCTCAAAGTTTGGAAATCAAAATGAAGTTACAAACCGCCTCATATAGTTGACTAACTTTATTATAAACACGTAACCTTATAGAACAGATGCTACTTCATTAAACAGTTCTTTATAAGAAATTACCAACAAGTTTACTGCTATACCTATGTTAATTTCAGAACAAAAACCAGATCCTATTGATAAAAGAGCTTCTTAAGTGAAGTAGTTGTAGAATTTAGTGAAAATCTTATTGCTTTGGAATATAATGGTAAGTGAGTTGTATTTGCGTTGATCCATCTTCTCAGTATACTCAAAAAGTCTCAAATATTGTATTATTTACCACCTGGTATATAACTGGTCTATCCTTCAGATAGTAGGTAATCTGATCAGCATTTTAATATCAAGGGTAGAGATAATGAGTTTTCCTTACTCCAATCTGATGCTTCTTCCACGATGAGCTTAGATCACTTTAGAATCAATGCATATTCTTCTTATGATTAGAAGGGATAAGCTGGTCTATGTAATTTTTCATCCTCTTAAACTTCGCGATTTTTAAGATATTTGAGGGAAACACTGGCCTTAAAAAGCTAATTTTAGGTGAGTTAGTGATTTAAATTTGTATAAGAGACATTGACACTAACGAGCTTATGTGCAGATATCACTGAGTGAATGGTATCACTTTGAGCACTTGATAGTCCTTTTGGGGTAAGCAAATTCTTCATCCACGGACTGTTGCTGGTGATGGGAACATACTATCCACCTCCCTGGTTTGCAAAAACCATAAAAGAAGCTTTCAACTTTTGTTTTCAGATCAAGACCTATGTCCTTAACCCACTTTCTAGTTAAAATATTTTGGCTAGTGATAAATGGTATTTTTAGCATTTTTATCTCCTCCCTTTTATGTTTCCACTAAGAGATGTCATCTAAAATATCACTAGATTTAAATTTTTGTGTTCATAAGAATGAAGCTGAACATTTATGTCATTTAAGTTGTCACAGATGGAATACCATTCATAGTGTAAATCATTATTTACATTGTGTAGGGTAACCAGGTTACATCTAATTTCATCATATTATACTATTTTTATAGGGAATGGTCAAGAAAGCTGTGTGATCTTGGGCTCATATCGTTCTGTGAAACTTATTTAGATATACAAAAGTTTTTTGAGTGCTTGAATTAATGGCCCTTGTAATTAGCACCACTTTTTAAAAATCATCTTACAAACGCTTTAATTTTTATTTCCCCTAATATAACATGATAGCAATATGAGAATTGCTACCCTTCAGTAATGTGGGATAACTGACCATAATTTGAGTATAAAAAAGCCTATTAGAGTTTGAGATGAGAAAAATCAAATCCCCACTAACTAATTAAGCCCATAAAGTTAACCAATTATAGTTCTTTCCAACTACTGAAGTTCTGAGCAAATGCTCTAAAGGGAGAGCCAATCTGAAAGTATTACCAAATTTCAGTTTACTTAAGCCACCTAATAATCAAGCCGCATAAATGGCTTCCTATTACCAGCAACTAGATCTGGAAAGCTCAAGGAAATTGGTGTCACAAAGTTTCAGAAAATATAGGGCAGCAAAAGCCATTACTCAGCATCCAGTATAGAAGGACAAAAACTGTGTTTGTGAGGAACCTAGAAGAATTTATTTTCATAAAGTCTTAAGCACTCTATATATATCAAAAAAGTTTTATCAAATAAAGTGTTTTAATTCTAGCCATCTTTGTTACTGTCTACTTTCAGTTAAGTTTCTTTCTAGTTTTAAAACAATGTAGCTTAAAATCCAGTTATGACACCCAGATAGAAGCAAGAACATCCAAGTATTACAGCCTAAAGCTTTATGGTTAAGAACTTTAGATTAACAGGTACCCAAAAGCTGAGAAAGCATTTATCCATTTTCAGATCACACGGATTTATTCAATACTAGAACTAGTAGTAATAATTTTATTTTTTTCTGCTGTCTTCATTAATACGTCATCCTATTATACCATTAATGTAAGTCCAGATGACAGCCCCTCCATTTGTATTGTAAACTGTCTCCTCAAAGCCATAATTAAGGGCCTAAGCCTCCAGTGGAGCCACTCTCTCAAATCAGCGACCTAGCTCACATGGTAAATGAGTGGTGGGTTACTGCCCTGGCACCCAAGGATCCTACCTCTCTGCCCCTATTCCTCTTTCTTTCTATAAATAATTTAGGTGATGTGAAGAAAGGTGTTCGAGTCTAAAGCTCTCTGGTAGGACCCTAAGGCTCATCCAAATCAGGGCCTGGTCACCGCTAATATTCCAGGAATGGCACAACACCACCTAGAACCCCATATAAGCCCTAGCATACTTAATAAGTTGGATCAGGTTATCATTAGTGGTACAGATTAAAGATATTCTTGTGGATCACTCAATCTACTCCTAATGTCTGTTCAATTAATTCCCAAAATAGATAGGTTCTAGCAAAAATGTGGCAAAGTCTCACCAGTACAGACTTTTCCATCCAAGATTAGTAGCATCCCTCTGAATTCCTCTTTGATCCATAGTTCACGCTATCAAAAATTTTATGATGTGATAAAAGCCCATCAAAGCCCTTCTCCAACTTTTAGCACTCTTCATGAACCACCCAATTAGGGGTTTCTTCAGAAGCCTAAGTACAGGCCAATCCCTAAGCTCCCTTCTAATTCTCCCCCACCCCTACTATGAAGTCAACCTCCCTCCTTAGGGTAGGTTGCCAGTTTATTTATCTTCTTTGGCTTCCTTCAAATAAGCCCATTATCATAATCTTCTTCTATAAAAATGTTTCCACATTTTGTTTTACAAGTATCATCTAGAGATGAAAGACACCATCTGCAAAGAGTTAATGACTTTCATGAATTGGGTGTTACAATCCGCTGATCCATCAGCAAACCTAAACTGTAAATAAGTTCAAGGTTGTGTGTCACTGATAACATATGTCAATCTTTTGCGCATGCTGTGTACACCTATAATTACAATACACTCTGCTAATCTTCCATCAATTTGATACAATCCTCCCAACTATGCCCCTATACACCTCAATCTAATATTATCTAACAACCATCAGCCACAAACCTTAAAAGGGTTGTTACCCTCCCTGCCTCTCCCACCCATGGGGTTTCCCCAATAAGACCCGTGGTTGCCCCATTGCAGCCTTATAACTTGTTATGGGGTCCTCTGGTATATCATTGAACCAATTTACTCCTCATTTAATTTCTATGACGTCCCACTATTGAGTCTCTAGGTCAGTTGGCTTTTCTCATTTTTGCCATACACTGGAAACTAGCACACCCAGTTTGTATGGCCAATCTTCTTTCAATCAGCTCATACCATGACATTTATCTTATCTCTCATAAGTATATAGGGATTGCGTCAAGGGCCCAGAGTGCATTGCATAGTTCTTCCTTTGGAGTAAGACTTAACCATATGCCATTATTATCTTACCTCTTGTACCTTCACATTATGTAAATCCCACTGTGCGTTAATATATAAATCTTTTTTTATGTTGTTTTTAGATTTTCTACCACTACCATCTCTCCCACAGCTGATTTCTAATTATGTCAGGGACCAATTGTACACTGGCATAGATTTTCCAATAAAGCTTGACTTAGCTATCTAACCTATCTCTAAATTGGAGCTATTTGTTTAACTGAGGCAAGCCAACCAGGGGATGGACATTACCGAATTAAAACTAACAATCATAGTAAAAAAAGATTCAAATGAAGCGCCCAAAATGGATGGATTGATTGAATCGTACCTAACAAAATATTTAACCAGGTGGGCAGCGAATAATGCTATCCCTCCATGGTGGACGGGGAAGGGGGATCAGGGGGCTCATCTTTGGCCGCATTCATCTCATTCCAGAGTAGGGTGCGTGTTAAGGCAGATAGTAAGGGTGTGGGGGCATTGGCGGCATGGGGTTTGATATCCTTGATGACTGGAACTTCCAAATAGTTGCCAGCCATCATTATACCAAAGATGTATTTTCCCAAAGCGTCTTTAGCTTTGAGGTGGGCATCTAGGAATTTAACAAACATGGCAATGTTGGTTTGGGTTATTTTTGCTTTCAGATTCCGTGCTACTGTTATCACGTTCTGGATGGCTTCAGTGACGTTTTTATGTAAATTTTCATATTGATCTTACTTTTTGCAGTAAGATTTATGGGGATGATGGGAGGTGGAATTCCTTCTGCGAGTGCAACCACAGATTTGGTGGCAGCTTTGCGAAGTGGATGGCAATCTGGTGTGGCGTCTGCTTCTAATGCAAGCTGGTGGTTGCTGTAGAACGGTTTGGCGTTAGGCTGTGGGACATATTTCTGAGGTGGGAATTTTGCATCCCATTCTGCGTTACAGAGCCGCTCAAGTTGCAGCCTTGGTTCTTCAATGACGTTACCTGATTTGTCAATTTCATCCAATAATTACCATGGATTTTGGTTGAATTGGATTGGGGAATCAGTGTACAGTTGAGGTTTGTTCAATTCGTTTGTGAATGTATGGGATTGAACTGGGATCCAATCCAATGTTTTGTTGGATAAATTATTTGTGGCATTGGGGCAAGGTGGGTGCTGATAGGTGGCTGTAGGTGCAGCTGCAGCATCAGGCATTGGAGGAGGGGAAGGTAGGATTGTACCCCATGTCAGAGTTGGTGCGGGGTGGGCAGCAGATTGGTGGGCATCAGGCAAACTTTTGGCATCAACGGAAGTTTCTGAGTATGGGCATTTAAGTTTTGAGTGGTTTAACTCGAAACAGGATGGACAAATCATCCATCCGCCCTCAACGCGGGCCCAGAATGTATGGTCAGTGACAGATGGGATGGTGGCATGAGGGGGAATTTCCAAAGAAATTTTCATAAATTCAGGGCTGATCGTGGCATACACCCAAGGCCCAGCGAGGCGTGTGGCCCCATTTGGGACCACAAATTGTAAGATGGGGCTGGCACCGTAGGCTGCCAAACCTTCCATCAGCTCCTGGTGGAGCACTTTGGGGGGGAGGTGAATGGGCAAACCAGCGAACTGGACCACCAAGGTGGTGTCCTTTGGGAGCCAGGTCCAAGTTGTTAGGAGGGGAATATTATTGAAAATCAATGGCACCATTGCCACAGTGGCTGCATCAGCTTCACAGGTGAAGCCAAGATCAAAATATCCCTTATAGGGGCGGAAGTCAATAAAACAGACTGGTTTCATCACCGCCTGAGCCATTTTGATAATGGCTTGGTCATTGTAGGGAAAGAATTTCCCATATTTGACCCTAAGGCCAAAATGCATGTTGCTCTGGGGGAGCACCAGGGGCAGCGGGGCACCACTTGGGTTCAGGCGAGATGGGCATCGAGATCCTTGGGAGGGACAAATCGTCCCAAGGGTTTGGAATGACTGGGCGAGCAAGTCCAAGCGCGTTTTCCTGCTGGACAGAAAATGGAGGGGGAAGTTTCACCGCTGCCCCACGCTGGGACAGTCAGTGGGGGATCTGACAACATCAGAGTAAGACTTCAGTGTATGATTAAGTGTTTGCTTTTAATTTATCAAAATTAATTTGCTTGGAAAGTTATGCTGAGCAGAGAGAGAGATAATATTCTAAATTGGAGCTAGTCAGTATATTTTTATATCAACAAAAAGAGATATATCTACAAATTATTATCATTGGGATACAACAGCACAGCGACATTGGAAAAACACCAGAATTTTATCCATGGAAAATAATTTGATACTGATCCAGTAATATGTTAAACATTAGCTCCATAAATTTAATATCCATGCTTAGCGTCTAAACATTTGAAACTATGACACCAGTATCTTAATAAGCATAAGGGAAACACCTTGGGAGCCTCACCTATGCAGGGTGCTGATTTTAGATTCTGCTTAACACATATGAGAATCAATAAACCATCTTTTATCCTGATAGTAATAGTATCAAAACTCAAATTTGTAAGTTTTTGAATCTCTGAAATTATAATATATGGAGCTCCAATGAAGGACCCTCATAGAGCCCTGAGGCTGTGACTCTTGGAGCCCCAATTGGATCTCATTTGGATTACCAAGGCTATGATTCTTGTAACTCTGACACTGACCCTTTTTGGAACTCAATACTTACAAACATTTGACCCTCCATATCTCACAAAATTATAATCACAAAGGTAAAAACTAAACAGAGTTCAAATTGCACATAACTGGCCTGAGTAAACATTGATTCTCTCAGTCAATGTCAAATACTTAAACTTTTGCATACCTGTCTTTATTGACTTTCCTTAATCCAAAATATAAAATGAGCTTTCAGGATGCGTGGATGTCCCCCTTTTTGGGTTAGGCCCCAATAGGGCTAAAAATGAGGTTTCAGTGTTTGTGAAATCTGACTATTATTGTCATGGAAACGGCAGAAGAAGTTTAGACTGGCCTGCCAGTCATGATGC
The DNA here is from genome assembly GCA_022478985.1 of Massospora cicadina. Taxonomy (NCBI): domain Eukaryota; kingdom Fungi; phylum Entomophthoromycota; class Entomophthoromycetes; order Entomophthorales; family Entomophthoraceae; genus Massospora; species Massospora cicadina. The sequence goes on along the minus strand of JAKSZP010004051.1, from coordinate 7,260 downwards.
GTAAGCATCCAGAAAGCAAGCCAGAATGCCAGAGGCATTGCCGACCATATGACTTGATATGGAGCTGGGAAATAGGATACCACAAAATGGTGGCGGAATGTCAGGGTTAGGAGTATCCCAACGGCAAACCACACTGAATAGACTTCAGACCCAGGGGTTCTGGTAACAGGGGTGGAAACTAATTGGATAGTTTCTGCGAGATTCTTAGTTGTAAAAACCATTTCGTTGGGGGTAGAAGAGAGGCGAATATTCTCTTGTAGTTGACAAACATAGGGCCATAAAATCCCTGTATATTGCTGCCAGAAGGTTATGAGAACCGGGTTTTAGAACCAAAAATTTCAGACTTGTTGAGCCCAATTGGCGATAGAGGGAATCATGGTAATCAAGAGAATTGGTAAGGCCCACCCAGAGTGTGGAGCGACGGACCACCAGGTGAACGCCATATGGAATGGGGTCGAAAGGAAGGAGATAAAAAGTTGGGGTTTTTGATAGAAATTTTATTTGGAAAATAAGGTAAGAAAATTGACCAACAATCTTCTCAGTGCCATGCAACTGATTAAATAGTGGTCAGTTGGGTAGTGACAATGATGGGGGAAGGATCCACAAATTCAGCCTAACTGGCGAATTGGATGGTAGTGGGGGGTTTATTCTTTGGGAACTGACATCACAAAATTTGGCGGTGGGCTGAGACTCTGTCAGTTTGACCTCAAACATCTAAACCAGGGGTTGATTACGTTTCCAATGGTTAGCATGACAGCGTTTGGCCCAACGAGCAATGGGAATTCCCCAAGGCCATCCCATATAGGGATGGGACCATTTGGTTGGGAACAGGTTCAGGACAGCCAACCCACCTGCGCTCGGTCATTTAACTATTTGTTCAGTTGATAGTAGCTCATCAGGCATGACGCCCAAATTACTATCAGAGGGCTTCAAACTCTCATCAATGTCGCCCAATATTTGTTCTACTGATTTAGGGATGAATTGGAACCGTCAGGCGATCCGCCAATATCTCATTCTTCATACTTTTACAGCTATTCAAATTTTGGGCATCAGCCCAATTGCCACCTGAATTATATCTGACCAATTTCAGTTCGATAATCTCAGCACAGATTTCACTAATTCCCTGCAACAGTTCTGCTGAGGTGAGTGAGGGAATTGGGGGTGGGATCTGAAGTGGACAGGCTATCACTCATTGCTTGTCAACTATGTGGGCGAGATCGCCCTGGGTGATGAGGGGTACCACCATCCTCTTCAGTGTTTTCTTATTTGGGAACAGAAAGATAGCTCAATCAAGAGCCAAAGGACACTCCCCGAGACTTACAATGATAGATCTCCCCAACTGTCTAATTATTGATCCATACTATGACAAGTGCTAATTTTTCATACTAAAGTGAATTATTTAAATTCTCAGAGCCAAGTTGGGTTCATAAAGCTGGTCCCTCTCTTGTTTCCCCTCAGTCAACATCAATTCTAGAAACTATTGTTCCTGAGGCTTACTTTACTCTGCCTATCATGTAATTTCTAATTCTTATCCTATCTGAAATAAACAAGTAGACATACATCACTTCCTTGTATGGAGCATTCTCACTCTAAAGCGTTATATGCAATTGTCCTGCCACCTCATGTGTTGCTGCCTCCAATGTCATCTGCATCATACAATTTTCCTAAATTATGTTGATTCAATAACACCAAAGTAGACCTAGTATATAGTACCATGATCAGTATGCTAAAGCATTGTGCTTATTTTTCGCCTTTATTGGACTATGGCTACGTATCTCCTGTATATCACCCAACAGGCGCCAAGCATATATTGTTCATGTCATCTGGATCACTTGGGTATGCCCTATCTCATAAGTAAATGCTTAATTTACTTTAGGCCAAGGCAAGAAAACAGGCTAATAATTCAAGAAATATAAATCAATTTAAAAATTACAGCACTTTTTAATTTGTTAAAGACTTTAGGTGAATTGAGAAAAGAAAATTGTAGGGATAGAACATGTGCACATTAATTCTTGTAGCTTATCCCAAGGATGACTCACGCCAAATAGCCTTTAGTTTTTGTAGCTGCAGACATAAATGTTTCTAACGAATATAGCTGTATAAATCAGATAGTTGTAAGACTTCTAAATTTGGATTCTTCATTATGTAAGGGTAAGTAAAATGTGAATAAATGGTTGAAGAAGGCTAATATGCACTCTTTATAAGGTTTGCAACTGATAAATGAGCTAATTAGACACCAATCTTTATATTTTTGCATATATTTTATAGTTTTTAGTATAAAAATTCTGCATTAAATCTGGATTACTGAATCCAACTAAAAATATGACATGATGATAAGAAGGTAATCTTACCAAATGTTAAGTAATAGGATTAAGAAGTTTCTATGCAAAATATTTCTTTGCAATCAATGGCTATATCAGAGTAAAGATTAAGTAAAAACCATCAAGGGCTCTAGTAAAGAAAAGAGGACTTTTAATAAAGTAAAAGAGTTTTGGCAACACCTGGATTAAAGCCCTTGGTGGTAAGCCCCCAAGTAATTTCACTAGATGCTTAGGCCTTAATCTCTATTAGTTTATTTAAGCCTATTTGTATAAGGCTAAACCTATTGCAGAGATCATAGCCAGATTTTTCACTTTTATATTATTTGCCCCATTAGTTTTCAAGGTTTTCTATTTTTTATTTTAGCCGGTTCTGTGTCCATTTATACTATTGATAACTTAGTATTTTATTTTCAAACTTAAATAAAATACTAAGTTATCAATAGTATCTAAGCTGCTAGTATTATGAGCTTGGCTATATCTCTAAAAGCTATTCTACATTGGCAAGATTCAATTTAATAACAATAGCGTTACTAAATTGTATTGGATATATTTGTTAGACAATTAGATGTCCAGCTAGTTTGGAAGAATGACTTGGTGGTGAATAAGTTAAATACTAATACAAATTTTCAGTACAATTCTCAGTGGACCTATTGTCAGGGTAATACTTCTACTCTGAATCTCCAGCTAAATGTCTTGCATTCTAGAACGCTGACTCCTTTAACCCTCTGGTGAAATAGCCCAAATCCCTGGAAAGTCTGCCCAAGCACCAGCTTTAATTTGGTGCAAGTTAATAAGGGAAAGCCAACCTTTTTATAGACCTGGAGAGGGTTCAGGGAGATGAAAAATATTTTCCTCACCAATCACCAACTAAGAGCTTCAGTTATTGGCAATCTACAGCCATTCTCTAGATAGCTGATTTTACCATTATATTAAAATGCTGCCACACGGTTACATTAACCCAGCTGATGATCCAAACCCTACAACGAAAGCCTTATCAAGGTGGAAAAAATCTCAAAAGGCCTTTTTTAATGATTCAGCAGTAAAAGGAACCACCCTGCATTATAGCCACCAAAAATACTTTTTTAACTCCATATCATTAATTAAATAAAGATAAGAGGGGTTGGAGTAAATTATGTTCATCCTAGACAGTACAGGAATCAAACCTGTGTTGAACAAAACCTGCATTAGAGTGGAAGCAGGAATTACCCTGCCAGGCTAACCACCCTTTGGATCTCAAGAGGCCTGATTGGCTCAATTCTCAAAAACCTAAAATAAGCAACCTCTTTCTGACTCTGAATTCCGCCGCCTTTCTCTATTTTTAGCCCCAAATTACCTTAAATACAATGATCCAATATTATAATAGGTGTCGCTTTTTGCCCCTAGTTTTTAGCTTAATAAACTTACTATAAAATCTAAAATCCTTCTAAAATAAAGTTATTATATTTACATTCAACTTGTGGTTAAATTTCCATTACAATCTCTAACAGCAGGTGAGAGTATCAAGGCTCTTGCAACTACTATTATTGATGAAATACTGTGCAAAAGCACTGGAAAGCAATACTGCTGCCAGGATTCTCAACAACTGGTGCTCACTACAGGGGGCTATTGTCAGGGAGATGGCAGATAAAGTTTAGACTGGCCTGCCAGTTGGGAAGCAGAAGCACCCAAAAGTCAAGACAGAATGCCAGGGGCATTGCCGCTCAAACAACATTAAAGTATACAGGGAGATAGGTAAGAATTGAGTTCTAAAATTCTGTGATTGTAAAAAGCAACCCATTGAGAAACCAGCTGTTTTGGCTCCAGGCCCAACGGGCTTTGGCGTAGGGAGTTGCAAGATCAGATTAGGCGATTTGATGCCCCCATAGGATAATTGGATAAGACAACCTTTTTTTAGTACTAGATGGTGGATATGACAACCTTGACGAGGGACAGGTCCTCGCCTGGAGTGGGGATAGTTGGTCCCACAAGATATTGAGATCCTGCTGAAAGATGGTTCCACAATTAGGGTAGAGTTCCACAAAAATCTTAACATGATAGGGCCAATTGACTGTGGTAGGAACCAAAGTTACTAACATGACTGGGATCGCCCAGTCAATATGAGGTCCGTGAGGCCACATTGGAGACGTTGTGGGGGTTTGGCAAAGAAAATTTGAACTTTAACCAATAAATTGGAGCGTGGTAAGATTTTTAGTGAATTTTAAAATAAGAAAATTGACCATCAATTTCCTCAGTTTGTTATGACTGCCTAAATAGACAATTGATTGGGGAATAGCTTAGGCAAGCATGGTATTTAACCCCTTGAGATTTGACCTAACCTGGAAAACTTTGAAATGGGGTAAACAAACTTATTTAAAACTGACTTTAAAAGGATTTGTGGCAGGCCAATTTGTTGTCAGTTTATCCATAGATGATCAAGTTGTGGATTTTCTGCAGTTCTAACAATTAGAGTGATGGCATCTTGCCTGATGGGCAGTGGGAACCTCCCAAGGCCGCACCACTTAGGGGGGTCACAAGAGATCAATAATGGGTTTGGGACGCCCAACCTGCCCACGCCCAGTCACTCTGGCATCTTTTTAACCAAGCAAAATATAGGATGAAGATTCTGATGCTGTTGTGGAGAGTTTTAGATTGGTGGCAATATTTCCCAATGGCCCAATGCCATTGGTGTGTTTTGTTGATGATTTGATAATAGACGCTTTATTTGCTAAAAGTATACGCCTGTCAGGCTTTGTTGCCAAGGTTTTGGGGCTCTTGGGCCTTGATGTCAAAGGCTTGTTCCATCAACTTCATTCAAACCTTTTACTCTGGGGATGCTGATTCTCCAATAGCTCAGCGAAAATTTCCTTAAATCCAGTATCAATTTAGCTGAAGTTAATACTGGGATGGGTGGCGGGGTCCTTAAAGGGTAAGCTGTTACCCATCGTTCATCCACCACATGGGCGAGGTCGCCCTAGGAGATGAGAGGACAGCTGGCCTTCTCAGACCCTTTTTTGGTGGGAACAGGAACGCCCTTAATCCAATTGGAGGGGGCGCTTCCCTGGACTTACAGCTGTACAACACAAACTTTCCCAAAAAATGGAGGCTGTTTGGGGGATTGCCCCTCCTAGCCTCCTCATTGAAATTAGAACAAGTATAGCTGCTTTAAAATAGCAGCTAGATAGTGCTTTGTCTTTACTTAAAATAGTTGAACAGCACTCCCCTCAAAATATCCCTAACAACCTCTTCTATGACAAGTTTATACCGGGTGAGGGTAACATTGCCTCATTCTTCATTATTTATTAATTGGCTATTGAAGGCATTACTGACCATCAAAAAAATTAAGAAATTCCTCCCCTTTTTAAGCCAAATTGACCGAGAGATAATGGCTCCAGACATGGGCACCCTTAATACCAGGGCAGAGGTCAAAGAAATGCTTATGAATGAATTCAGTTTGCTGCATAGTTTAAAGAGAAGGAAAAAAGCCTATATTTGTCTTAGCCTGAAAGAGGTAGAATAAGTTGCTTCCTTTGTTGATTGGTTCTACAGTGAAGTCCAGCCCCATTACTCACAAAAATGCTACCACTTGATGATGCCGTTACTGCCATTCTGAGTGAGCTTACTTCTCACCCTTGCCTAGCAAGGCATATTATCTCAATTTAACGTCATTTCTGGAGCATAATGTACTTATGGAATAACCCAAGTTTCTGAATGTTGCATAATTAATCCAACCACATGCCCAAAAGAGAGTTGCCTCAATCTAATGTCAATCTAGGTAATTTACTGATTTAAGGAAATAAATCCTGGTCCAAACGCGCTTAGAAATCTCCACAATGCTCTTGTGACTCTAATGTCCCATTTGACTGAGGTATGGGGGCCAATCTAATCTCATCGCCTTCAGGGTCACTAGTTTAACCTACATACCACTTAGTAACCCAAGGCATCAGAAAAGGTTTCTTCATTAGTCACAATATTAATCAAACATAACTTCTTTTCAAATAAAAATTTAAATTGAATTGATATAGTTAAGCAAATAGGTTGGTTTATTGTCAGTGGTATGAAGTGGGGTATATCCATATTAGAACACCAAAAAGAATTAGATGCTGCTACCTGTTGGTTATAAACTTGAACCTCAAAGTTAGTTTTATTAAATAATTTAGGCATGGAGAACCTTCAATCCCAGTGCTTAAGGCTGTCTGGAAACTAAATTTAATCTTGATGAACTCAACTAAAAAAATAAAGATTGACTCAATCTTTAAAAATTATAAATAAATCTCAAAATCTACCATGAAACCATTGCATGAGATGCAATTACCTATGGTTCCAGCAAATGGAAAACCAATTTATAAAAAACCAATCATTACTATACCCCTCACTAAAAAGAAATCCCCTTTGGCTCTCCCAGCGTTGGTGCAACTCATGGCCCCATATAAAATGGGCAACCTTTTAGATTTGATGTAGGAGGAATCCTATCAAAAATCCAGAGGTCATGGAAAGCGTCAATTCTTCCCCTGGAGACCTTTTGGTAGGCGCAAGAGTCCTCAACCACCAGCAATCTAAATAGCATCCCCAACCTCTCCCTACCCAATGGAGGGAGATGAAACTGGTGGAATAGGCAGCAGAGTTGGGCATGCTTGAGACAATAGCCCTCCCTCTATCTAAAAAAAGTTGAGTTAGGAGTAATGTAACATATGAAATAATCCAAGTTTCCAAATGTTGCATTGATAAACCAACCACACGCCCAAAAAGAGAGTTGCCTCGTTCAAATGGTGATCTAGGTAATCTACTGATTTAAAGAAATCGCTCCCACTTTAAATGTGCTTAGAACCTCCGCATTGCTTCAGTAACTCTGGTGTCCCACTTGGCTGAGGTATGGAGGCCAATCTGATCTCATCGCCTTCAGGGTCTCTGAATTAACCTACATTTCACTTAGTAACTCAAGGCATCAGAAAAGGTTCCTTTG